>BQNB010142058.1:0-17184 GCA_026074375.1 Tanacetum coccineum | reverse complement strand
CATATCTATTCCTAATTTAACTCATGCATATCATAATAGCAGTACTAACTATACAAGACTAACAACACTAAGTATTAACTAACAGTACTAACTATACTGGAAGTACTAACAATGTACTGGCAGCACTAACTATTATAGCTAGCAGTACTAATAACTTAGACTATTTTCTTTAAACTTCAACAGCAGCACAATCTTGAACCAGCAATATTAACTTCCAAAACTAACAATAGTAACTTCAGAAGCCTTTAATTTCCAACTAGTAAAGAAGAAATAGACATGCACGCTCGAACAAGTCCTCATTCGCGTAAAACCAGCGGCTAATCATTAGGTGAGAGGGAAGTAAATTGTTGTTAAATAAAAATCAAGAAACACATATATTAAGACTTAAAGTACAAGTTGCTAGACACTTTTTCCTGACCGTTGCCATGATTAAGACACAACTTTTTACAACGTCTTGATCATTGATCAAAATCAACAACCTAAGTTGGCGTTCCCGTAACGCTTAACTTCCCAATCATCCCAAAACTTTACATACTCTATAAGGCAAGTTGCGATATATTCCACTTTGTACAATACTCTACATCGTTGATTTTTTTGACGTATCAACGAATAATCGATCCTTCGTGTAATTCCTTCGGTAGTTGCGAAACGATTATCTTCAAACTTTTTTTCTCTTTCTTTTTGTATTTTTCTCATTTTTTCGATTTTTTTTCGAACTATACTTCAAATCTCGGTGTAGTTTCAACATCTTCACGATCATAATAATTCTGGATAATTCCTTTGGTAATTTCTTTGTTCTTTGGTTTCACCATTAATTGTGACGGCAGAAAAATCACATGAGTTTTGACTATAAATATACATTCCCATATGCAATATGCAAATTTCTAACCGCACCAAAGATAGAAAATGGCACAAGACTCGGGAAATACAAACTTTACACTTTAAGCAACTAGCAATTGTAAATTAAACTTAATCTAACAGGGTAGGTTAAGGTGTAAAGGTGTAACGAAACAAATAGTTGGTGTAATTCCTAAAGGATTGGCTCTACGGGTTGTTCTAGTGGCTCTTCACTCTAAAGATGAGAGTGGAAAAGGGTTTAAACGAGAGGTTAACTAACCGGTGTAGTTAGTTAATAAGCAACATGTAAAGGCGATTTGGGTGTAATCCTAAAATTTACCAATTTAAACAAGTTACTCCATCTAAATCCATAGTACTTATCATTGCGGTCTCGAGTGATATACCAAGCCAAGTTCTAAAGTCTACAACATCACCGGCACACTCATATTTTGTGGAATTTGGGTAAAGATTTGGAAACGGAAAGGTTAAATCCTCATAATATCTAACAAGGGTTATTGTGTGCGGGTTATGTAACATGTAATTTCAAAAAAGTATGCTTGAAATTTTTTTAAATTTGAGCATAATTTAAGCATTTTAATGTGAAAAATAGGACAAGTAAACATTCTAATTCCATCCCCCCACTTGAATTATACAACATCCTCATTTTATATAAAAAACATTAAATACGAGAATTTAAAAAGAATTAGAATGTGAAACTTCCCTGATATTTGCTCGATAGATTCTCAAAGTTGTGTTTATGAGCAAGATTTCATGTTGAACAGCCGCCTTGAAGTTTCAAGACTCCAACACTTCAAGATTTACATAGATTTAAATTCTCCACCAATATTCGTCGATATTTTTTTCTCGAGGTCTTGTAGAAAATATAGGAAGAACATGTGTGTTCCTATCTTGGTACCTACGGTTAATTTAAACTAAACTAAACAAAATAAGTACAGGTCAGTCTGGTGGATACGGCGTATCAGGTTAGTGAATAAGCCGTATTCAAAATATGACAATAATGTTTTTAAAGTGCAATAAAAATAAAGACTGATAACGTCCAGACGATCAACACACCGTATGGTATGGAGCGGATACGCCGTATTGGTGTCTGAGAAGACAGACTCGATAACAAAATTAAATAACATTCCGGGTTGTCTCCCGGGAAGCACTTTTATTTACAGCGAAGTCTTTAAGCTAGACTTTTCTTCAGCTTCTCTTCATTCCATCTCATGTACGCTAATGTGCCTGCGTGTGAGCCATTCTTCCGTCTTCGCATTTCGAATGTAGTCGGGTCCTATATTCAAAACTCCTTTGTAGAACCCCTTAAGCTTTTGGTATGCATGCGAGATCTCATTCTTCTCATCGTTTTCACTTACCTTCAGTAATGGTAGGATCTTGTTGCATTGTTCATTAGTGTAGTTTTTAAACCTCAGATGGGATCGTACCATTTGGTAAGTTACTTCATCATCACCTTTGTAAAAGGTAATTATTCCTTCGAACCGTTTTGCTTTAATTCCAACTTCTCTTAAGAATGGTTCGCGAACAATAACATCGCCCATTCTTTTTTCATGATAAGCATCTATATTTTCCAAAACTGCAAAGTCAGTCACAATGGAAAAAGTTCCAACAAAAATAGGCACATTCATTACAGCTACTCCTACAGAAAACATTATTTTCCCTTTGTACATCCTTCTTATTTTTTCATTTTGAATTATGATAAATTTTCCCTTGACATCACCATTGACCGATACAATAACATGAAAGAAGTTTGACGTTGTAAATTCAAATTCTATCATGCATGAAAAGTTTAAGTTGTGGGTATAATCTATATGGATCTTCTTATCATCGTCACAATAACTAGGGTAATCATCAATTCCAATATCAAGATCTTCATCCCTAGTTCTAAATTCCTCAATTACCTCACCTTCCTCAATGGTGGGCATCAAATTATCTCCTTGATTTCTTCTAAGCTTGAATGGTTCATTTAGATCATTTAGTTCAATGTAATCTTCCAAGAAAGGGTCTAATGGTCTATTTAACACCAAAGTCTCTTCCATAAGCCTAGCTTCTAAATCAAGTTTCATTCTTTCTCTCAAACTTAGCATGTAGACCCTTTTAATTATACTACTAGCAGGTTTATCACTTTTGAAAATAATCTTTTCTTCACTAACTCTTAAAGTAATCTTTCTTTTGTAAGCATCAATCTTAGCACGGGAGATAGACACAAATGGTCTTTCGAGGATCAAAGGCACTTTGATATCCTCAGGCATATCAAGAATTATAAAGTCTATTGGGAAAGTAAATTTACCAATTCTTACTAGTACGTTTTCAACTATTCCTTTTGGATATTTCAAAGTCCTATATGCCGATTCCACTGTCAACCTAGTGTGAGCTAATTCTCCTAATCCTAAGCTAAGGTAGGTTGAGAGAGGCATAACACTAACGCTAGCTCCTAATTCAACAAGGGCATTGTCAAAACAAATATCATTAATAAATCAAGGTAAAGTGAAACTCCCTGGGTCTTTCTCCTTTTGGGGTATGGTGTTATTGATATGTGAAGCTCCATAAGCTTCCGTGAATTTTGGTCCATGATTCCCCTCTTCTTCTTCACAGTAATGATTATCCAAACGACTTAGAAAAGGAACCGTCTTTTGTCTTGACTTGTACAATAGTGTACTGTTTTGTCCAGTGGATACGGGGTATTGGGATGATCCCATACGGCATATCGAGTGTGAATCAACTTTAATAGTGGTAGAAATCAGCTTGACTTGATCTCTTGTTTTTGTTTCAGCTAAGCTTGGTAGGCTTCCAAATCCTCTTTCCTGTAGTACCTTGCTCATTTTCCCGATTTGAATTTCTAAAGTTTTAATTGATGCTCCTTGGTTTCTTATGGCAGCATCTGTCGTAGCTCTGATTTCTTTGATCAAATTGGAATTTTCTTCGTGTATCTTTGCTGATTCACTCATGAATTTGATCAGGGTATCTTCCATAGATTGCCTCTGTTCTTGGTACGAAGGATTTGCGTTGTTCCTTCTGATAGTACCCTGGAGCTGTTGCTCTATATCCCCCTCCTTGAAAAGGT
Organism: Tanacetum coccineum; assembly: GCA_026074375.1. Classification (NCBI taxonomy): domain Eukaryota; kingdom Viridiplantae; phylum Streptophyta; class Magnoliopsida; order Asterales; family Asteraceae; genus Tanacetum; species Tanacetum coccineum. The sequence goes on along the minus strand of BQNB010142058.1, from coordinate 13,265 downwards.
CCACCAAATTGCTTGTAGTAAGCTTCTTTTAGGGTTTTCCCTTCTTCTTTTTATAGGTAATCTTTGGTGTAATGGGGTCCTTTGCATTATTCACATCCGACTTGAGTAGCATAAACTTTTTCATTCACCTTCTTGATCTCCCTTCCTAGATTGTTCAGTTGTTCTTGTATAGCAGCCAGTCCATCAGAAGTCTCAGTACTTCTTCCTCTAGATGTTCCATTATTCCATTTTTGAGAGTATTCTTTGATGGACCAAAAGTTGAAAGGTTATGATATTAGGAGTGCTGAGAACAAACGAAAGTTTAAGGGAAATCAAAGAGACAACCGTGCACAACAACCCCAGTTCAAGAGGCAGAATGTTGGAGGATCAAATATGGCTAGAGCCTATACAGCTGGTGGTAATGAAGGTCGGGTTTATGTTGGACCTCACCCTCTTTGCAACAAGTGCAAGTTACACCATCATGGGCCATGCACTGTAAAGTGTAGAAGTTGTGGAAAGATTGGTCATTTGACCAGGGATTGTAAGCCCGCAGTTCCCTCGGCAGTTAATCAGAGGGACCCGGTAGTAAATCAAAGGAGTGCCACATGTTTTGAATGTGGAAGGCAAGGGCATTTCAAGAAGGATTGCCCCAAGCTGAAGAATCAGAACCATGGAAACAAGCCTGTTATTCCAGAAGCTAGAGGGAAAGCTTATGCTATTGGTGGAGGAGATGCAAACTCAGGATCCAACGTTGTCACGGGTATGTTTCTTCTCAACAACCATTATGCTTATGTATTATTTGATTCGGGTTCCGATCAAAGTTTCATGACGACTACTTTTAATACCTTGCTTGATATAACCCCCGATACCTTAGACGTTAGTTATGCTGTCGAATTAGCCGACGGAAGAATTGCCAAAACAAATACTGTACTTAGAGGCTATACCATAGGATTATTAGGTCATCTGTTTAACATTGATTTAATGCCCATAGAGCTAGGTAGTTTTGATTTCATCATCGTCAGGTGATTGTGCTGGCGAATAATCAATACTGAGATCCGATCTGTGGACAGAAGGATAGTGCATATTCCTTTTGGATACGAATATAGGTGATTCTTCAAGGAGATAGGAGTGATAGAAGAAGAAATCGTGCTGAGCATCAATATCGTGTATAAGACTTAGAAAGTTATGGAGAAGAGTTTTTGTCAGTATTTCATGGCGCAAGCTATAACGAAGGATGACAAGTAACACGCAAGAGACGATTGAGGACGTGTCCAATAGTTAATGGAAATTTTTCCAGAAGTCTTCGATAAGACTTGCCGGATTGCCACCTGCGCGACAAGTATAATTTTAAATTGAATTGGTCCCCAGGTGCCTGCAGCTGTGGCACGAGCTCCCATAGTAGACTGTCCCCAATCGAAATGCAAGAAAATCTTCGCAAACCAAGAACTTTCTGACAAAGGATTTATAAGACCGATTTCTTCACCATGGGGAGCTTTGTTCTTGTTTGTCAAGAAGAAAGATGAATCGTTACGGATGTGTATTGATTTCCATGAACTGAACAAGCTTACTGTTAAGAATCTATACCCACTCCCGAGAATCGATGACTTGTTTTATCAGCTGCAAGGATCAAGTGTCTACTCGAAGATTGACTTGAGGTCTGGTTATCAACAACTCAGAGTTCGTGACGAGGATATTCCAAAGACGGCGTTTAGGACTCGCTATGGTCATTACGAGTTCCAAGTAATGCCTTTTGGATTGACAAATACACCGGCGGTATTCATGGATTTAATGAATTGGGTGTGCAAGCCATTCTTGGATAAATTTGTTATCGTGTTCATAGATGACATTTTGATCTATTCAAGGAACAAAGTGGAACATGAAGGACATCTCAAGCAAATTGTGGAATTACCTAAGAAGGAAGGATTGTACGCCAAGTTTTCAAAATGCAAATTTTGGCTTTCTAAGGTACAATTTCTCGGTCACGTGATTGATAGAGAAGGCATTCATGTGGACCCAGCTAAGATAAAATCAATTAGGGATTGGGCATCGCCTAAGACTCCGATACAGATTCATCAATTTTTAGGTCTAGCTAGTTATTACCGAAGGTTTATTGAAGGCTTTTCGAAGATTGCCTAAACCTATAACCAAATTGACTCAGAAAAACATGAAATTCGATTAGGGTGATAAGGAAGAGGTGACATTTTCAGACATTGAACAGAAGTTATGCAGTGCGCCGATTTTGGCTTTACCCGAAGGAAGTGAAAACTTTGTGGTTTATTGTGATGCTTCTCACAAAGGGTTAGGCGCGGTGTTGATGCAGAAGGAGAGAGTCATAGCTTATGCATCCCGCCAACTCAAGATCTACGAGAAGAACTACATGACACATGATTTGGAGTTGGGAGCTGTGGTGTTCGCTCTCAAGATGTGGAGACATTATTTGCACAGCACGAAGTGCGTTGTGTTCATTGATCATAAGAGTTTGCAACATATTCTAGATCAGAAAGAGTTGAACATTATACCATGGGAGATGTTAGAATTGTATGAGTGATTATGATTGTGAGAACGTTATCATCCAGGATAAGCAAATGTGGTGGCGATGCCTTGAGCCGAAATGAACATATTAAGCCACTACTGAGTTCGAGCTTTGGTTTATGACATTGTTTTGAATCTTCCTATGGAAATTCTGAAGGCTCAAAATAAGGTAAGATCGGAGGAGAATTATGGAACCAAAGATTTGTGTGGTATGATTAAGAAGCTAGAGCCGCGTGCTGATGGAACATTATGTTTGAAATGGAATAAGTTGGATACCTAACCTTGGTAATTTAAGAGGAGTGATTATCATGAAGTCCGCATAAGTCAAAAATTCAATACATCTTGGATCGACAAGAATGTATCAAGATTTAAAGAAGCTGTATTGGTAGCCAAATATGAAGGCTGAGATTGCCACCTATGTCGGTAAGTGTTTGACCTGTGCTAAGGTCAAGGCTGAATACCAAAAACCATCCAGTTTATTGGTTCAATCTGTGATCCCAGTATGGAAGTGGAAGAACATTACTATGGATTTCATTACTAAGTTTCCAAAGACGTCAACTGGTCAGGATATAATTTGGGTAATTGTTGACCGACTTACAAAATCTGCTCATTTCCTGCCAATGATGGAAAATGACTCAATGGAGAAGTTGACGAGACAATACTTGAGGGAAGTTGTCTCAAAGCATGGTGTGCCTGTTTTGATAATTAATTTACCGAGATGGTAGATTTACATCTCAATTCTAGAAATCGCTAAACAAAGCTCTAGGTACTCAATTGGATATGAGTACGACTTATCATCCGCAAACCGATAGTCAAAGTGAAAGGACCATCCAAACTTTGGAGGACATGCTACGTGCTTGTGTGATTGATTTTGGGAAAGGTTGGGATAGACACCTACCTTTGGTGGAGTTTTCTTACAACAACAGTTATCACACTAGTATCAAAGCTGCACCGTTCGAGGATCTATACGGTCGCAAGTGTTGATCACACATTTGTTAGGCTGAGGTTGAAGACACTCAGCTCACTGGCCCGGAAATTGTTCATGAAACAACTGAGAAAATCTATCATATCAAGAAGCGTATTCAAGCCGCTCGTGATAGGCAAAAGAGTTTAGCCGATAGGAATCGTAAGCCCATGGAGTTTCAAGTTGGAGATATGGTTATGTTGAAAGTGTCATTATGGAAAGGGGTGATACATTTCGGCAAACGATGAAATTTGAACCCTCGTTTATATTATACCATTAAGGTACTCGCTTAGGTTGGAACAGTTGCTTACAAACTTGAAACCTCCCTGATATCAATTTAAGTCCGTGTTCATATCACCATTCCATGTTTCTAATTTGAAGAAGTGTTACGCTGACGAACCGCTTGCTATTTCATTAGATGAAATTCAGATCGACGATAAGTTAAAATTTATCGAGGAACCGGTCAAGATCATGGACCGTGAAGTGAAGCAGCTAAAACAAAGTCGTATCCCTATTGTTAAGGTGCATTGGAATTCAAGGCGAGGTCCTGAATTCACTTGGGAAGCGCGAAGACCAAATAAGGAAGATATACCATCATCTCATCGCTAAACCTAAACCTACGTCTGAATCAACGTCTTAAGATTTGAGGATAAAGCTCTTCTAACGGGGAAAGTATGTCACACCCCGTAAATTTCAGGTCAATATTTTAAACTATTTCGACCTTTATTTTGAATTTTATCCGTTACGTTTGAATTTAACCAAAAACCGAGAAATTATCCCGCGTAAATCTAAAAAACGTCATCGGACCAGCGTTCCGGCTTCGGATATTGATTAGTCTAGATATTATATGCATTATTTTCTCTTTTCTAAGTGTTTCGTGGTTTACGATCACTTCTGAATTAATTTTAACGTTTACGTAAACTTATGTTTTTTGTGTTTTTGATCAAACGGAACCCCAGAAACCCGTAATCTTTTCGTGTAAACTCTAGTTATCATTTGTCTTGAGTTTGAAAGTCAAAATTTCATGATCTTCCCTCCCCCTCTTGTGAATTCGGACGACCAAGAAACCAACACACAACAATAAGTCTCAAAATTAATTCATGAAGAATCATTATGCTTTAATTTGAAATGTTTGGAAGCATTAGGCATGCAAGGTGGTGTGTAAGTGTTCTTGTCTTCATGCATGCAAACTTTGGACCACAAACCAACTAGTAAGAATCAAGGGCATTTGATTTAATTGCAAATGGCTAGTTGGTTAACCTTAACCCCCTGGCTTGTTGCGTCCGTACCTCACCACACGAACCTTTGGTGTGTGTTTGTCACCTAGTTCCATTATTCCTTTCTTAATAAGTCCTTTGCTCAATAAAATAACTTCTAACCTAGTTTGTCCCTATATAAGGCTTATCATATCACACATTAGGTATTCATTTCATTCCAACAAAGCCACCAAGAGATCCCATCTCTCTTTTTCTCTTCTCTTGGCCGCGGACGTCAACACACGCATACACATTCCATATTTTTGATTTTTATCAAGATTCATTCATTCCAAGATCATTTCTAATCATATCTAAGGGTGTTCCAAGGGTTTTATTATTGTTTTCAAGGTTTTCTAAAGATTTTAAGAGTTAGGGTTTTGATATTTCAAGAGGGTTTTGCAAGATTATTTGAGGTTTATAGATCTAAGGATTTTGGGTTAGATCTTATGTGTTTCTTGACTCGTATTTTTCTTGTAAGTGTTCTATTCCATCTCTTATGATTTCTTTATGGTTCTTATGCAATATTAAGGCTTATGTGTTTGTGGTTTTTGAAAATAAACAAGTTAAAACCTAAACTAGTATTGTTTCAAGGATTCTATGTTAATAACAAAAGGTTTGGTTTGTGAGTATGAGTGATCATGAGTGTTGCAACAATAGACATCTTAGGATTTGAATAGTATTGATTGTGGTTTTGATGGCGAAACATTAGTTGGTTTAGTAGTGAACGGGACTAGGCTAGAATAGGCACTATTATGAAGTTTGGAGAAGTTTTGGGAGCATTTACGAAAAACATGGTTGCTGATCCGGTTTTGTTTTAAGGTTTTGGGCAACTTAAAAATGTTTTCACTAGTCAAGAAAGTAGTTTTTAGAGAGCTTATTTCGTATAGATAAGTTTTCATATGTCGCACTAAAAATGGATTTAAAACGGCCAAGTTATGACGAAATGAATTTTGAAACACTTTTTAGAAAAATAACAAATGAAGTTGCTGATGTGAATAGTAAATTAGGTTTTCGGACACTTTCAGACATTTTTGTGGCTTTGAAACATTGGCGAAACATATAGAAACATTAGCGTATTGATTGGAAACACTAGAAACGTCATAAAGGAAATTATGGAATGCCGAATGTTATAAAGTGTAAGACTTCTAAAAATAGTAACTTTTGAGATAAGTTGTCGAGACGGATGTGAAAGTTAGGCGTTTAGGTTTTGATAAAGCATTTTCGGAAATATGGATTTAATAAAATATATGGGATGGTATTAACGTCTTGAAACTTAGAACTTTCCTAAAATAGAAAGCTTCCTAAAATAGTAAATTTTATTAAACCGTGGCGTATTTTAATCATGAATATTTTGTCATCATAACGACACCATTTTCTAACTAAGACACAAACATATATCAGTGCCTTCTTGTTGATAATTGTACCACTTTTGGTTTCGTACATCACACCTTAGTCCTAAGGCGCGTCATTCCTTTAGGTGATGGCTAGGATCGTGTACCATCCTTCTCTTACGTGATTATCATTTGCTCATCGCTCTAAGGTGAGTTCATAGCCCTACTTTTTACTCATTTTGAATAAATGTTTTACATCTTTGGTGTGAGAAACATCGCTTATTTTTAAACTTTGGACACAAGTGTTTTCAGTTATCATTTCCTGTTTACATGTTGCCTATGTAGCGATTAGACCACTATATGCCTAACCATCTGAAACATTAATTACCTATGACCCAATTGATGTTTAAGTAAGCTTGAATGTTATAAATAGATTCCATTTGGGACAAATTATCCCAATCCGGTAACTAGCAGCTTTACGTGATTTTCTGTTTCGATGACAAACGGATATATTTCTGTCGGGATTTGCTTGAGGTGTCTTGGTCAAACATCTTTAAGGCAATAACATCACTTGCATATTATATGTATCTCTTAATTTAGCATCGGTGTTGTGAGCTTAGCGTAACGTAAATACTTTTCATATGATATTGTATCTGTTATAATAGTCACATCACTTTTTAAATCTTGTGGTCCAACCTTACATCAATTCAAACCTATGAATTCACCACTTTTAAGTGATTGTTTTAAGCTGTTTTTCTAGTGCTTAGCTGGAGTTGTTTCTTGAAGTGCTTATGATGTTGCATGCATAGTTGGGTGTCTTATCAAGAATGTTTATCTATAAACTTAATTACTCGTTGTCTAAAAACATGTTTATGAATCCACTGCATTTTATCCAAAGCCAATGAGTTATGTTTAACAAACTTGCCATAAGTTGGTCATTTACTTGATATTTTGCGATGTATGCAATTATGTCATGCCCCCGGACACGTATTTCATCCAGGCCCCGTTTGGGGGTGTGACATATGTTTTGTTCTAAGGTAATCAATAGGACTTGATGTTAGATTGATCGCACATTTATCATCACATAGTATTGGAACCTCATTAATCATGATGTTATAATCCACAAATGCTTGCTTCATCCATAACGCTTGTTGACAAGCACTTCCGGTCGCCACTTAATCGGATTCGGTTATGGAGTTAGCGCGTGATGTTTGTTTATTTGAAAACCATGATATTAAGCAAGATCTACAAATTTTTCATATTCCAACTTGTGCTTTTTCTATCAACTACATCGCCTGCATGATCCGAATTGGCATATACCAATACATTTACCCCCGTATCCTTGGGATACCAAAGACCTAGGTGTCGTATTCCTTCAATATACCTAAATATCCTTTTAACCGCTTGTAAATGAGACACCTTAGGATCATCCTGAAATTTAGCGCAAAAGCAAACACTTAACATTATATCTGGCCTACTAGTGGTGAGATAAAGCAAACTACCTCTCATCACTATACTAGTGCTATCAATGATTCACTTATCTTTAATCTAAAGTAAGGACTCTTTTCCTAGACATTAGAGTTTGGTAACTTTGGAATTTTCCAAACCAAATTTCTTAAGCATTTCTTCAATGTATTTTGATTGATTAAAAAAATATTCCATCATTCATTTGCTTAATTTGCAATCCTAAGAAAAAGCTAAGCTCGCCCATCATGCTCATCTCAAATTCATCATGCATTAATTTAGAAAATTCATCACTCGGCAAAGCAATTGACAAGTATAGCTGAAAATAAAGTCATCCAATGTAAAAATTTTAATGATTATGAGATGTGAGTCATTTATTTTAGTGAATAAGGTGTTGTCTACTATTCCCATCTTATATTTGTTATTTATGAGGAAAGATTGTAATCTATCGTACCAAGCTTTAGGAGCTTTTTTAAGTCTATACAATGCCTTTTTAAGCTTATAAACGTCATCTGGTTTTTGAAAATCAACTAAATACCGACAGGTTTGCGCAACATCCACTTAGCCTAGTCGATGATTCCTTCAAAAAATCACTTTTGACATCCGTTTGAAAAGTTGTGTAACATATAAACAACATGCATAAGCAAAGTAAAAATCTAATTGACTCCAATCTAGCAACAAGGGCATTTGTTCCATCATAAATGTAACCCTGCCCTTTTTCTAAGATTTGAATGTTCTAATTTAGTCCTTTGACTTTTTGACTTTTGTTAGTTTCGTTAGAACAAGTACCGTGTTGACGGTGGTGAATCAAAGTGATTTTAGTTGTCTGGGGTTTATGTTGCTTGTGTTAATCCTTTTTAGAGGATTTTATCTATGTTGAATATATTTCGGGAGGTTCGTCCTGTAAATAGCTTAAAATGCTGAAAAACGAGTCCTACGTCCGTTAATGTTCAAAATGAATTTTGGGAAGTTTAATTTGAAAATATGTGGTGTATTTTCCTAAGTTCTTAGAAAAATATTTTTAAGTCTAATAAAAATACTAGGAAACTTCGGGTAATAGTTAAAGTCGATAACGTTGAGTTTTAAGGAAAAACAACACAAAACAAAGCAATCTCAAGCCCCTTGGTATTCCTATATCCGTCGAGCCAAGGAGGGGACAAGTATGACATGTTTTTAGCTCTTTAATTCCGTGGTGGTCCATGTATTGTACCTATATGTGCTTAAGGGTTAAGCAAAATCATACATACATGCACATTTCGTTTTGATCTCAAAACATTTTCTTTGTTTTCTCTCTTGGTGCTCGTGCAAAACTCACACACACACACACACACACACACTTAGAATTTTTGCAACTTGATCAAGAACATGAATATTTAGGAATAGTGGGTTGATTCTAGTATCCGGGTTATCATTTAAACAACGTTTGGGTTGTCGGATCGTGTCCTAGCTCGCTTTCCAAACCCTCTTTGTAAGTCTTCTATATTTTTATTTAACTTGTACTTTTAAATGTCTAATGATGCATAGAAGCTAGTTGTACGGTGCGTTTGCTAAAAAGCAAACACGAAAAATTTACTAAAACTAATAAAGGGTGCGTGTATGGTTCAAACACAAATAAAAAAGAACATGGGTTTGTTATTTTTATGACATGGTTGTGATGGTTGAAAACATTTATTTGCTATTTAGCTTATTTTGGTTAGAAGCTTATGATGCGTATTTTATTTTAAAATATATTTTTACCAAGTTTTAAATTTATAAAACTCGATCTAACTAACAATGCACTAACGGGAAGAGAACCCGATCGTGGATAGTACAAAATGGTAAATCTGAGGTCGTCCCAAGAGCTAAGTTGTAATTAGTTTTAATTAGTTTTAATTTGAAATGTCACGTTTTGAAAATGGTTTTTGAGTTGATTTGAAATAAATAACAATAAAATAAATAACTGGAAATTAAAAGAGTTGGGGATATCAAGAGAGAAAATGTGCTAACCTAGTTACTCCATTACTAATATTTTGAAAACGCTTTCCTGTGCAATGTTAAACTATGGTTTCATTAGTGGTTTCTAAGGTCGATAGACTTGAATAGGCATATTTAGTCTATCCTATACTTCTTGCGATTCCGAATCAGTTCCAAATCGTCTGGGAGGTAGGTTATCCAGGTTTCAGTGATTAATCCCAACTATTCCCAAAACTTATTTAATAACCTATGCAGATTATTAACCCCCTTTGAAAGAGTTCATGTGCTTTTTAATTATATTAAGTGATAAGTGCGATGACCGGTTAGTTCCTACACTAGGTAAGGAGTTACTGATCCTCCCTAATACCCGATAATCTAATAATGGGGAAAGCCAAGTCCAAACCACCTGTACTACCAAAACCCAGGGTTACATGATAGTCAAGGAATATCTAATGAAACCATAATCTAACAGGAAACAAACATCATAACAACAGTAATTACATAACTAGGCCAGCACTTTAAGTGCTTAGCCGTTCATGATAACGGAAACACAACAATAAAAATAGAAGTAATCATAATTGAATGAGTCTCATAATTCTTACAATATTTGTATTTGAACGATTAAATACAAAAAGTAAGTAAAGCGTGAACTCCTTGGACCCCAGTGGAATTCTATAACAGATTGGGAAGCCTTGTCGCCTCCCAATTGGCTATGGAGAAGTTGATGTCAGGAATAGCTGAATTGAGGCCTTTATTTATAGGTATTGAACCTGTTACGGCGTAACTGATAAAGGTGTTACGCTATAACCTTCTTACACGACATTCTATATTTAAACAGTTGTTACGACGTAACCAGATATGTTGTTACGCCGTAAAACCTTCAAATAATGTTCTAAAAAGTACGTTATCTTCCTTACATATTTGTAGATCTTCATGGTTACGGCGTAACCATGTAGGGTGTTACGCCATAACCCTATCTATGGTAAGATTTCCTTCTAAATATTTGTTTACGGTGTAACTAGATATGGTGTTACGCCGTAACCTTGTCCTTGATCTTCGTACTTGCTTAATTTATGTTACAGTGTAACCATTTTTAGTGTTACGCTGTAACATCCTTCAGAATATTACACTTTAGGCCCTTTTTCTCTTGTTTCTTGTCACTTTCCTGCATTTCACCTGAAAACTACAAAATGATAGAAAATATCTCGTTTTTGAGTGTTAGTGAAATATTTGTATGTAATATAATGGGTATTTTGCCATCAAAAAGTATTAAATATTTGATGTTATCAAATATCCCCCCACTTGACTTCTGCTTGCCCTCAAGTAGAACCTGTTAGAACATTTCATAAAAAGATTTCTCGAGAATAACTTCAAGAAATGAATTTATAAAACTCTTATGCTAGAAAACATCAAAGCCGAACACCTCACGAAAAGGGGATAAAAAGTTACTCAGCTCTCCACTATTCTTAAGGTTTCTGTTACTGTATCAGGCGATCAATACGCCATGTTCAATTGATCTAAATACGTCGTATTAATCTATTGAACGAATATGCTATATTGGATAAGAAAGTTAGATACGCCGTATTCAATTAGTGGATACGCCGTATTAGGTTATCGACCAGAACAGTGTATAGAAAACAACTAAACACACAAAACAATTAAACTAAGCAAACAACGAAAGCAAACAATTAAAGACAAATAAACAGAATTATACACTAATCTAAATTACACTAATCCTAAAGGTTAGACTAATCTAATGTTAAAAACCAAAATATCAAATAAAAATCAAGATTAAATTTTTCACTCCCTGGCAACGGCGCCAAAAACTTAATGTGTCGTTGTGTGGTGTATGATTTTATGATTTCATGTTTTAAATTTATATTTTTTGGACTTTACCAAAAATAACACTTTAACGGGCAGTGTACCCGGTCAGATGGGAGTTTCGTGGTAAGTAGGGTGTCGATCATTAAGAGCGAGAAACAATCTTTCAATTTATTAATATTTTGGTTATCTAAACTAAGTTAATTCTATTTTATGTTAAACCTATGCTAACCTATGTTAATCCTAAATCTAACAGATAAGGGGGTTTTCAGCCTGAGAGACTGGCACGAGTTTTGTGGTGACTAAAATCAACTTAAGATACTAAAACACACGCAAGCAAATTGACAGAAGATAAAAGAGCGGTCTAGCCAAATATAAGAAAACTGTATTAACCATTATTAATCCAATTAGAACGTTAATTTGTTTATTTAGTGCAATGATTACTTATCTCAAGACGATATATCATTCTTAAGACTTAGGCAGTACTTCTTCCTAAGACCTAGATTCAAAGAATTCTGTCACAATTAAACGTATCCGCATAAATCATCCTTATTTGCTGATTATAATCTATCTTAGGGAATAAAGCAATGGTGATCTTGTTAAACACTAGCTCATAGAGACTTTACTCACTTACTGCTTAAAGGCAATTCATACACTAGTAGTCCACTAACCAAGTCTTTACCAATTATTTCAGAACGTACTCGTTGATCCCAAAGGTCACTTACCGGTCTAACTAAGCTCACAATCTAAGGGCAAAGATAGGTTATTATTCGTGATCCTATTGGTCTAGATGTATAAATCACTATATGGAGAGCCATCCTGGCATCTAGATTACATGGTCCGTATCACTAGATCCAGTTGAATGACAGGTCACATACAAAAGCACGTAAACAAGTATAAACTGATAAACATAAACAAGCAATCAACGATAAATTAAGCAATCGAGATAAACAAACCAAACATTCAGATCTTTATAATAATGGATAATACCCGAAGGTATTAGCTTTCAAGCGTCATAATCAATACAAGAGTAATAATTTAGCCAAGGTAACCTAACCAAGTTAGCGAATGATACCTAGATAGAAAGCATCATAGCACAAAATATACAAAACTATACAAAATAAACCAAACTCACTTTCGTAGGAATCACGGTTGCATTTTGCGTATGCAACAAGCCTTTTAAACAACTTGGTGGCCCAAGTGGACGAGTGAAGTCTCGTGAGGGTTTCCATAGAACATACCCACAAAGTTCATTTACTTGTACAAGGTTTAGAAATGTTTAAAAACTTGATTTTTTAGATTTTCAGAAAGTGGTTACGGCGTAACCCCGGTGGTTACGCCGTAATTGAGTGATAATTTTGAAAATTTTAGTTTAGTTGTTACGGCGTAACCATGGAAAGGTTTAAACCATAATTGATACGGTTACGGCGTAGCCGTAGGTGTTACGTCATAACTTCTGCTACAACAACTACATTTACCACACAATTACAGGTCGAACCGGTCTCGATATTACCCTCCTTGTTGCTGAACCTGCAAAAACAAGTGAAAAACATACAAACCAACTAAAATGCAGAAATTGAAATGAGATAAACTAAAGGATAGGTCGGGTTGTCTCATGAGTAGCACTTTTCTTTTGAACTGAGTCTTTAAGTTAGACTCAAGCCTCAATCACATGCTTATTTGGACATCTCCACACATGTCAAATCAACATGTCTCCTCAACCTGTAAAAAATTGCTCAACCTGCACACTAACAAACCTGTGCATTAAATGTGTAATGAAACTGAGCAATAGAAGAGGAGCATACAATATTGTCAAATACTTGACTCATAAATAATACCACATGGATAAAAGCATTAAGGTGACAAGGCTCAATATTAAGACACATGCAATATTAGAAAACATTTTAAGGGTTCAAGCAATGCCCAAACTATTTTTGGTGTCTCAGACCTAGTTCAGAGATATGT
>BQNB010142057.1:0-17184 GCA_026074375.1 Tanacetum coccineum | reverse complement strand
TCCCGAACCAGTTTGACATCAGTCACAAATTTGCTCCACTCAGGAGGAAGAGTATTCAAAAACTTGGTGTTCACTTGAAATTTGTCACACCCCGCCAAGGCGGAAACGCGAGGCGCGACGAGAAAGGGAATCATCACAACACTTTGGCGTCTATAAGAGAAACTAAAACATGCATAAAATACAAGGTATAGACACGCAGTGTCATGAAAATAACCAAACACATCAACAAAATCCAAAAGGCATCTAACATTGAAATGAAGGCAGTTCATGCCAATGTCATGACATGAAAACATTTAAACATCCTAACAAAGCAAAACAATTAACATTCATCATCCAAAACAAATAATGAAATCTAGATAACCAAACTTCGCCAGCTGCCTACGGTCCATCTAGCTACTCTTCCTAACTTTAATCTCATCCTGCTGAATGCCTGAAAATGATGCTTATACGCCAACACAATGGTTGGTGAGAAACATAGGTTTTCAAACACACATATTCAATCCATTTCCAAAACAATTTAACCAATTCCTGCAATTATAAATACACGGAAATTATGCTAATTAACATACAAGCTAACATGCAATTTAATAAAACCAAACACTCAAACACCAAGCAGACGACCTTAATCGCTCTTGGATTATACCAAATCTCTTTTTCTCTAGCTCAGGCCATGGATACCCGCAAGTAACCCTCCTGACTAGGCCACACATCAATATCACATCAATCACATAACATGTAGCACATAACGCATATCAGTCACATAATAGTCCATGCACTTACACTAACACACAATTACAAGAATTCAAAACATATTTAAACACTTGCATTATTTCCATCCCAAGTTTAAAACAATGTAAAAAAGTGGGACTATGTAACTCACCCGAAATGCATCAATAACGCGCTTCTAAATCCTATCACGCAACTATACAAATAAATACCATGGTTACAGTACGACCGACCAAGCTCTAGTCCATGTAACATACATATGATAGATTTATAAGGATGTGATTAACCATCATGGTCACCCCGAAACCATGCCCCAAACGACCTGTAACAACTTCATTAACCTTTTAAACACTAGTTACTACAATTTGTTCAAAAAATGCAGAATTTTAGTGTAATATTTACCCTCTTAAACTTTACCCTTTTAAAAACCTTACTTGCTGACCTTCATAATTTATACCAAAAATCATCTAAGTTCTTCTATGAGTTTACAAACTACCTTGTGATTCTCAAGCTCCCATTACATGTGTAACTATCCCAAATAAAATCCAACTTCAAAACTGTCCCAATTCAGATCTGATTGTACACTAAAAAGTATGGCTCTAATTAGCATACTTAGACACACAATCAGAAGCTCTCCTTTTAGAGTTTCTTTATATACATATTAAAATTAACCACTATAGATTGGATAACCTTAATTCCACTTTTAAGTTAGGGTTTTACCCTCCTAAACATGACATAATTCTGACCCGTATTTACTGTTTTGACAACTTTTCTTGTAACCAATATTTAACCAACTTCCAGAACTCCAAATCATTTGAGGTCTGACTTTTGAAAAATAGACTCTTTGAACTTTAATTTAGGCACTGGAATCATATCAAAACACGTTTTTAACATCTAGATATCATCAGTTGAACACATCCCTAAATTCTGCTCAACTTTAAATCATGATTTAAAGCGATTTAAACCTAACCGTTTACATTAATAAGATCCTAATTAAACTCTAAACACTCCAACATGATTAAAACATCCTTAATTACAGAAGATTTTATAACCCTAATGATCCATCATATTAATTGTTACATGATTTAAAGAAAACTAAACAAAAGCTTAATTGAAACATACCTAAACCTTGATTCTTGAATCACTAAATCACCAACTTGTTCTTGATTAAAAAAAACTTTTTTTTTCTTCTCTTGAAGGTTCGGTCGATCATAGGTAAAAGAGAGAGAAAAAGTGATTTAGGGTTTAATTGGTTTTGTATTTATATCCATAGAATCCTAATTAGAGTAAAACTTTGTTTCCTTTTTTTTTCTTTCTTCAAAACCGGCCCACAACACCCCTTAATTATATTATTTTTTTTGAATTTTGAAATTTATACATATAAATACGTTATTTATATTTTTTTTCTTTTCTTTAATTATTAATTAACTAATTATCTTCATTACCTTAAGTTTTTATAAAAACCTAAGCTAATTTGGGTAAACCTTTTTACATAAATGCAACTTACTAAACCTTCTAAGAGAAGAAGTCATCCTGTAATTCGCCAAATTTCACTCGCTTAACCTATTTCCATCATAATACGTTTCCTATAAACGCTTAATACAAAATCATCCAACTATTGACATAGCATTACATGAAATACGCCATTACTTTTCTATTATCACTATTCGCGAACAAATGGAATACTTATCACTAAACACAAACACACTCAAAATGAGATGATCATACACCTCAAAACGATATCTTACACCTATTCAAACAACTTAGCACACATAGACACATAGCACACAATAAACACACAAAATGAATTCTTAGCCATATCTAAAGGTATCACTAACCTGATTCAATCACGGTTGTTACAGTTTGATCATTTCGCTACATAGCGGTTTGATCATTTCCCTTCACAACGGTTTGATTAACTCTCCTCATAGTGGTTTGGTGTCTAGGGAGTAGCGGTTTGGGCCAGAATCTCAAAGTTTTGGCCCATTAGTCCCAATACCCTCTCAAGGCCCAATCTAAAGGCAAAATTTCCTCGTTAACACCCAACTAGGACTTGTTAACTTGTTTATGTTCATCGGATATCATTAACCAATGTTATCTTAATCTCACCATAATTAATCGAAGCATGTCAATCATCATGACTAATGTTCTCATCTAACTTCAAATACATGTCATGTATGCCTGTCTTTGTTGATGTCATTGGGTAGATAATATGGTTGATGAGAATGTTCCTGCTCCTGCTCCCACAAGATCTGATGATCATATACTTCCTTTTGCTGCGTGGGTGCCTATTAGAAAGAGCAACTATGTCATGGATCTTCAAAAGAATAAAAAAAACCCAATCTTTTAGATTGTTGTGGACATCCTGCAAAACAAAAACTTCTTCAGAGCATTTACTGCTTCAGCTTCTATTCCTGCTATCTACATTCAACAATTTTAGAATACCCTTACTTATGTGGAAAAAGGTGGGACTTACCGATTTCAGCTAGATGAAAACTGGTTCACACTGGATGCAAATCTTCTGAGGGAAGCCTTAGAGATAACACCCATTGATCAAGCTTACCTATTTGTGTCACCTCTGTCGGGTGATGCAATTATGGACTTCATGAATGAGCTGGGTTATCTGGAGGTAATTTACTTTGTGCAAGTTATGGCACGTCTGAATCACACTATATTCAGCCCTGAGAAGGCAATATTGTCTTATGATCAACCAATGTCCATCACAAGACAAGACTTTTAGGCATAAAAGGGCCCAAATACTCCAGTTTCTTGCAATGCTTTGGGGAAGTTACTTACAAATGACAAATGTGACTATGCTGAACTTATGTGGGAAGAGTTTGTGCAAGCTATGCAGGCCTTTCTTACTGATAAGGCCAATCTGGGTAGTCCCACTAAGAAGGGTAGGAAAGACAAGCCTCACGTTATTCTGAATTGTCGATTCACGAAGCTTATTATCTGTCACTTGGGAAGAACTCACAATATTCACTAAAGATGAGCATCTTCGTTTCACCTTGCTGAAGAAGACCTTAGACTTGGTAATCTCAAATTCATTTTTAAAGGCGAAGTAGATGAAGTCTTTGGAATGCCAATTCCCAATGAGCTGATCTCGAACAATATCAGGAATGCACCGTACTACAATGCTTATTTGGAAATGGTCGCAAAGCATGATCAGAAAGTTGCAGCCGAAAAGGAAGGAAAGAAGAAGACTGCAAGTGCCAAGCAACCTAAGTCAAAGTCTGCTACAGAGAAGTCAAGCAAACTAGCACTTGCATCAAAACCTAAGCCTGCCAAGGAAAAACTAGCTAAGTCCTCTACTGCTAAGCCACCCAAACCGAAGCCTACTAAAGAGAAGTCAACCAAAGCTACACCCTTACAAAATGCCGGCAAGGGTAAAGTTGCAAAAGTTCGTAATGTGAAGAGCTCTTTCCAGCTGGTTGATGAACTGAAGAAAGAACCAGCTCAACCTGAACCTAAACCTGAGCCCGGACAAGAAGGTAAAGGTAAAGAATATGATATGGAACATGCTATTCAGATAAGTCTGGAATCATTTTAGGCATAGGGTAATGCACATGTTGGAGGTGTGGCAATTTAAGAACCTGTTGTTGAGGCCACCCGACCACTCCCTGTAGTTGAAGGCAAGGGTAAAGCTATTGTTACTAAAGAACAAGCTGCCTCAGTCATTGTTAGCTCTACACACACCAAAGAGGAGAAACACCACAGACTAATTCATATTCCAAAGTCGAACTCTAGCTACTGAAGAGGCAACAACTGGACCCTTTGCACAACCATAAAGATGAAATATCGGCAAATATAAGTTCGGGACACCCGTCTCCTGTGGGGATGCTAAAATAGGTGCAAATAAAGCAGGGACAAATAGTGGAGGCGATACTGAGATACTGTAGTTTGGTGATGAATAAGGTGATGATGTGACGAAGGAGCTAAATCTAGAAGACAAGACAGCTGAGATTGACGAAGACCAGGCTGGATCAGACCCTGGTAAAACTTCACAGTCTCGACTTCTCACCAGAGAGCGAGGTATTCCATGGATGAGACCAGCTAAACCATACCCTGGAGAAAGCATGAGGCTCTTGCTTTCGGACCAGACGCTGACCCGACGCATGACGAAATTATGGCTGAGTTTATACTCCTATGAATGTTCAAGAAGCTTGAAGTTTCCAATTGATCAAACAAGTCCATCTTAGAGAAACCACTAAGTTTCATCCTGGGGACTCTCTCTTTCAATGCGCGAAGAATTACACACGATTCTTAAACGATTGGGGATCAGTTTATAAATGACAAAGCAACTAAAGATGAACCGGAGAAACTCAATGTGGAATCAGGAATGGTCTCCATGGTCACTGCTCCAATTTATCAAGCGTCTTCCTCAGTTCCACCAATGTCCACACCCGTTATTGATCTCTCACCTCCTAAACCTGCACCATCTACCACTCAAGCACCAGTCTTTACAGTAACAACATCGATTACAACAACAACCTGTCCACTTCCACCTCCACCACAACAACAAAGCACAACGGATTCAGAGTTAGTTATGCGTGTCACAGCACTTGAACAAAAATTCGCTACTTTTGAGCAAAAGAGCAAGACTCTTGATAACACGACTCAAAATCTCAGATCTAGGGTTTTCAACTTGGATCTTAGGGATCTGCCTTATAAGATTGATGAAACTGTCCGTCAAACAGTCAAAGAGGCCGTCCAAGTAGCTCTACAAGCTCCCCTTAGAGATCGCTTTAGAGACTTGCCTGAAGCTGACATGAAAGAAATTCTTCACCAGAGGATGTTTGAAACTGGTTCTTACAAATTACTTCCAGAACATATCCCACTCTATAAAGCTCTTGAGGCATCTATGGAACGGGCATAGAGGGACGAATTCTTTGCTGAATGGGATAAGTCTCGCAAGAGACGTCATGATGATCAAGATCCTCCTCTTTCACTAGATTTTGATCTCAATAAAAAGAAACGACATGACTCTGGCATTTCAGGCTCATCACAGCCCCCAGCTTCACGGTTATCTGCCTGGAAAATGATTGACACCGAGAGCAGAGATAGCTCCTTCGCGCGCGCGTGATGCGAGTGGTCCCTCCATTTAGAAATAAACCAGTCGAAGACATACCACAATGCCAATATACTGCAAATATATCTATTCAAGGACTACTGTTCTCTTGCACATCTTCCAAAGACACCTAAGGCCAGAATGGTTAAAAGCCTATTCTAGAGGGAGAGACAGACAGCCACTCCAGAACCTACAATAGGTCATTCCTCATCCCACAATCCTGATGTGCTGTGAAACAACTGGGCCAATGCTTAGCTCCCACTATCAGCTCGCAAGAACTCTTTACTTGAAAAGATTAGGGATATGCGAACGTTTATGAACTGGTATTGCCAAAAGATAGGAAAGACCGAGCTTACTCAAGCAGATTTTACGGGTCAAGCTTATGAAGTCATTAAAGCTTTCTACCCAGACGTTGTTCATCTTCAGTTCTAGATAGGACGATTCCACATAGATGCTTACCTACAAATTGACTGGAACTAATCCAGAAGGTGATCAGTCAGGATGATATTAACAGACCCTCGCCTCTCATTGGTACTAACCAGGTCATGTCACTATTTAAACTTAATTCTTTTTCAATAAAGACTTAGATTATTTGCGATATCGCAGTAAGGGACGAGGACTGGCTTTGTCAATTTCCAAGATGAAGGCTGCTCGTTATCATGACTTTTTACTTAAACTACTCGGTGAAACCGTGAGCATATTGGATCAATAGGTCTGCACCTATGACTAATGCCTCTTATGGTATCTCCTCATTGGTGGTTTAAAAAAAATCGTCAGAAATTATGACATTGACACAGACAAACTACTGACTTAAGCCGCAAGGTAGTCAGAACTCACATGCGTATACTCAGTGTTGTTAGTATAAAAGCCTACTCTTGCTACGAGTATGACTACTTAAAAGAGATCACACTACGCAGAGTTGATTATCAAGAATACACGATTGCAGAAAAGGACTTCAAAAACTTGTATCCCAGTGACTTTGAAGACCTAAATCTGCTGCTTCTACAAGGTTATCTTAATCATCTTCCTGGCTCAGAAAAACATGCTTTCTACTGGTGTTAATCTGTGGACACGTAACTTAGTGATTCGACAGCGGGTTGAAGTCTTCCAGCTTGGCATTAAGAGCTACCAGAAATAGTTGAATCTTACTAAACCAGGATGGGATGCAACAGGCTTCGAATACAAGCATGACTATACAATCATTAAGACGCCTCGTGCAGTTTTGTTCCCTGTCATTAACAATGAACGGAAGATCATGAGGTTCAATGAGATTTACAAATTCAGTAATGGCACGTTGACAAATATTCTGGAAGCATTGGATTACAGAGTTAAGGAGTACAAGGTTAATCAGTTCAATCTAGGTATGAACACGCGGTTTTGGACTACTAAGGATGTGACAAGGAGCAAGGAATTTATACATGCCATTGAACGGAGACTCAAGACTAGAAGGATCTTTCGGAACTTGGAATGCTTTGTTGGTGGTCGCGTATAATATATTGACTACAGACTACTTCAAAGAACCGAATAAGCACATCATCTCTACATTCAAGTCAATATCTTTTGTGATGTATATATTGTATCTTGTACATTATAGTGTAGTGTTGTAGTTAGTGTTATGTGTTGGTGTATGAATTTTTCATGAATTTTTCATTAAATTTAAAATCCTTCAAACCTATCATACAAGACACTGACAGAATCCCTTATAGATTAAGGAGGAGCATTAATATGTTCCCCATTCGGCTTGTGATTAATCAGCACATTTTTCTCCTAGTTTTTCCAACATATTCAAATCCATTAGTATCTAAAATATCAACGGATTTGAAATTTTTGATAAGGGGAGAAAATATGATTTAAATATGAAAATTGATAAAAAAAATGTGATTTTGTGGACTCATGTGTATACTCCATCCTCCTTGTGCTAAACATTTTCATTTAAATTGATGCACATGTTGAGGGGGAGCATTTCTGAAAATTCAAAAACAATCCATGTACTAAAAACTTTGATAGTTATATCACAAGTACCTGATTGAGTTTTTCAATTGGTTTTATATCAAGGTGAAGTGTACCAAAAAGATCGACCGTGAATTTAATTTTATCAGAGTTATAAGGTTGGGAAGGTTAGGTATTAGTTCCTATGATCCAGCCAGAACCAGAGGGATCTACCCAGGGACAATCCACTAGTTAGTGTAGAAGTCCTTAGGTATGACATAAAAAAGGAGTAAATGTGAGAATAAGGGAATAGTGTCGACTGAGATGGAGCTAGAACTGGAACAAACCAAACAATGTTTTAGTCATGAAGTCTCGGTAAGCACCGAAGGGGTTAAAGAATGAAAAAGAAATGTAAGGATAAAGGGTGTAAATAAAGAATCCCTCCATACACTTAGGCATAAACCGGGTCAATACATCTGCTGTTAGAATCACAAAGATGATTGCTGACATTGAAGATTGACATCATGGACCCAGTGATGCAATGCACAAGCCTCCTTAGCCACTCAGAATCTCTCAAAAGATTTCTATTTCATTTCTCATGGAGACTAAACACGTAATCTATTAACTTTCTCACTCTGAGTTAGTTGATATTGAAAAGGTGGCAGTCCGCTCCAGCCTTCGATCACTAAAACCAAAACGCACAATTGAGTCTAGAACCAAGAGATCATCAATTAATCTCATTAGAACACTGCCCCATGTAACTTGTTCTTCACATAATGTGAAAACAAGGATTATCATAAGAGTCCTACGCATTATCCTTGTGGTATTGCCAGAACATCCGAGTGATACCTAAGTATCACAGTGAAGATGGAAATCCTGCTAGAGCCAACATCAAACAAGCTCTTGGCAGGTGACTTATGAGATCATAAATGGATCAAACTTGTGTCAACTGGAAAGAAACGATGGTGCGATTCTATATGAATTAAACTTGTTCCAGTATACGAATTGATGATTGCTAGTTTTGACAAATGCTTAAAACTTTTGATGTGTTGCAAAAACATATTTTCAAGTGACACGTCGATTGATTTTCAAATCAATTTTCTCTTTATTGCTAACTGTTTTATTACAGGTTCATATAAAGATTGAGATAGAGACGGAGATACCATATTCTAGCAGAGACAAGTCCATTACCGCATGCTCATACTTGACCAACACATTCAATGAAATCATGAAAGCTTAAGCATATGTTTCTAAGCTTCCGCAACTCTGATATCCCACATCCCTCTTGAAGTGGTCAAGTATTAAAGTTAAAGAACTTCAAGAACTAAGTATTCTAGTTTTAAAAATCAAGAAAGGTATGAGCATGTCGGTCCGCAAGACACAAGACCACAAGACGGCGAAAGATCACAAGATGATGATCAGAGATTAGATTTGGCTGATGATCTCAAGAAAGCTCAAGATCACATATCAAGTACAAACACAAGCCACATGACAAAGATCACTACATCAATGTACCACATATCACCTGAAGAATCAAAAAGACTACGAGCTGAACGCAAGATCAATCAGAAGATTGCTGAGCTTAAGTTAGTATTTTTTTGGGTGACCTCCCTTAGGGGGAGATTGTTAGATATTAGAAAAACACTCGATCACCCCGTGTATTGTACCATTTATTATAGCTCATAGTTTAACGTTTAATATAATATTTGATAATGGGTCGGGTTATAAAGCCCAACATGTAAGCCCATACCATAGCCTAAGGGCTGATTTTGTAAGACACTATATAAGCCTCTTCCATGCCATGGAAGAGGTGGTTAGTCATTTTCATTATACAAGTTCACTTTCTCTCACTAGAAAGCTTTTCTCTCTAACTTTCTCTCTCTAAACTTGGCTAATCCATCTATCTTCCATTGTGTTATGATTTCCAATATCCTACAATAAGGTATAAGAACGCTCGTGAAACATGAAACGAGCATTTGGCGTACTAAAGAAAAAGTATGTTATAGTAAAAACTCTCACACGAGCACAAGACTTAAAGATAATTACAGACTTGATGTACACTTGCACCATATTACATGATATGGTTATAAAAAACAGAAAGAGGGTGTAGATCATAAATGACATGGTAAATACAGGATTAAAATGGATCCGAAGGTTGGATAAAATGAAATAAATGTGTAGCCATTTTATTAGAGAATAAGGTGAAAGAGATGGGAAGATGTGTGTGAGCTAGAGAGAAAACACATACACTTACACTTTACAAAAGTGAGCTTCACCCCTCCATGGAAGTATGGAGGGGGTATTTATAGTCCAAACACAACTAAACTATACTAAAGTGTCTAATCTAGTCCCTGCGTGTTTGACTATTTATAAACTAATGTAATTCCGGATATGTCACCATATTTTAAGGTTAACAATCTTCCCCCAATATGTGGACACATACAGAATTACTTACAATGTTCCTATCAAGTACAATTAATAAAATAAAGTCTTCTAAATCACTTCCAAAGCTGAAGATGTCTTCTGAGTTCTCATTGTCTTGAAACTTGTACTCCAGCTTGGATCTTCACTGTCTTTACTTGTACAGGAACCATTATAGTATGCATGAACTGGATTAACTTCCCCCCAATCCATGCAGCATGTCTTGAAAAGCTTTCTTCATAGACTCCTTTTTGGCGAAGTTTCTGAATCAACTTCCCCCCAAACCAACATCCCTATCTTGAGCAGATTCTGAAACTTTGATGTAGCTCGAACATTCTTCTACTTGTCATTGACTTGCACAGCGGAAATTTATAGAAGTCAACCCACACCAACGACCACTGCTTCTTATCATTAGGGCTTGGTGAATATTCGTTCGAGGGTGCATGCGAGAAATCAGCAACAATTCTTCTCACTTATGCAATATACTTCATAAACCATGCTAAGTAAAGTAGTATACACTACTTCCCCCTGGAAGTTGACATGGTAACATCAAAGTTAACTAAGTCCCAGATAGTAGCCACACAAATCACTTACACAATCATATTTGGTTACTTGGATTAAACAAGAAAATAAGATGAGATTATAAGAAGAAATTTAGAGAGAAAAACTAGAGAGAGAAAGTAAGGAGAAAAATAAGAAGTGGTTGATTTACTTGCAAAGTTACAAATGAGACCAACACCCTCTCCATCCTTGGAGAGGGGTATGTATACTTAAACATAAAGGCTTACTTGCCTTATGTATTTCTACGGGTCGGGCTTGGGATTACTTAGGCTTTCGCCCGATACACGTGACCGGTTAGCTTACATATAAGAGCCCGTTTACCCGTTCTAGCCTATTCCAACGTTACATAATTAAATGACCAAGATGTAATATTCTTAATGAATGAACTTCCATGTTCGACTTAATATTTGAGGCTAACAATCTCCCCCGAAGTGAGTTCATTGTGACACTCCTTCGTGAGATCAATGAGATTGCTTTTGTCGTAAAGCTCTTGTGATCTTTGTCTCTGTCTACGTTGTAGGCTTGTTCCTTCATGCTTTGCGATCTTTGATCTTTAGCCTTTGTCATTGTCTTTTGACTTTGTCTTTTTCGTCCGAGATCTTTAAATCTTTATCCTTCCGTCTTGATCGTCTTTGCCACCTTGCGATCTTGTGTCTTGACCAACATGCTCATACTTTGCATCATCTTGAAAGCTTGCTAACAATCTCCCTTGATAGACTTGATATCTTTGAAGGAAGATCTTGTATATCAGAGTTTGTGCGGAAGTCTTTGTCTTTAATTCTTGAGCTTTCATGATTCTTGAATCTTGATGCTTATAGTATGTCTTTGTAGTTTGAGCATGAGCATGTGGTAATGAATCCGACTTCAGCTGGAATGAGGCATCACCATCTCCATCTTTATGTATCCTGAAATAAAACAGTTAGCAATAAAGCGGGTGGACGAATATGGCTTTGTCATTCGTCCGGATTTGGTTAGATTAACCTCCGGTTCCGTAGGACCGTTTTACAGTATAAATACTGTACCTGTGATCAGGTAGATTCAAAGAATCTCCTTGACAGGGTTTCCAGCTCAAAGCATAGGATCTTCTAACACAGATGTATTAGATTTACCATGCTTGCTAGTTCTCATTACCGGAATGTCTCAAAGCAGACAACACGGTAAGAGTGAATCAGATAGTTACTATCTTTCTGATTAAGCCGTCAATTCATTTCCTGGAACAAGTTTGATTCACATTGAATCGCACCATCGTTTCTTTCCAGTTGACACAAGTTTGATTCATATAGAATCTCGCAAGTCACCTACCAAGAGCTTGTTTGATGCTGGCTCAAGCAGGATTTCCATTCGTCATTGTGAATACTAAAGAGTATCACTCTGAATGTTCTGGCAGAATTACAAGGATAATGTATAGGACTCTTGTCAATAGCTTATGAACTTAATGATGTTCAATAAGTGTTTGTCTTGGAATGTGTCCTAACGAGATTTATTTATTGATCTCTTGGCTCTAGACTCGATTAGTGCATTTTCGGTTTTAGTAATCGAAGGCTGGAGCAGACTGCCACCTATTCAATATTAACTAACTCGGGGTGAGAAAGTCAATAGAAGTCGTGTGTATCTCCGTGACAAATGAGACAAGTTTCTTTTGAGAGAAGCCCGAATGGCTAGAAAGGGTTGTGCATTGCATCACTGGGTCCATGGTGTCGTCTTCAATGTTAGCAATTAACATTGTAATTCTGACAGCATATGTATTGACCCAATTTCTGCCTAAGTTGTGTGGAGGGCTTCTTTCTTTTCACCCTTTATCCATACATTTCTTTTTCATTTTTCAACCCCTTCAATGCTTACCAAGACGTCATTACTAACACCTTGTTTTGATTATTCCCGTATTAGCTCAATCTTAGTCAGCATTCTTCCCTTATACATATTCATCTCCAATCATACCTAAGGACTGCTATTTCTAACTATGGAGTGTCCTTGGGTAGATCCCTCCAGTTTTGGTTGGATTATAGGACTGATTCCTAACCTAACCACCTTATAACTTCAGAATCATCATGAAATTAAGATGTTGTTGGGTTTAAGATTGAACCATAAAACCATTTCTGAATAGCACTTTGAGTCTTTTAGATCACATTTTAATTACATTTCTCCCCTTATTTTAATTTCTAAGTTATTTAGTTTTTGAAATACTGTGTGATTAAAATTTGTCTTGAAAAGGCCATGGGAAAAATGTTGAAGCTTAGCATGAGTTATTTGGAACTGTTTCAACTTGCTCCCTCTTAATTTTACATATGTTTGACACCAATAAAAATGATACCAAGTTGTAAAACCGATATAAAATTAAGGTTAAACACTTAGTCATCTTATAACTATCATTCTATAGTGTTGTCATTATTATCTTGTTGTTATTAAGAGACTTTTTTAGAATGGTTTGCATACATAAGAATGGTTGTGATATGATGTATCCAAACTCATTAAACTTTGTTTTTTGAAAAACTCCCCCTTGAAAGATGGAGTGTTGAACGATGCGTCTCGTGAAAGGTGGGTTTGATTAGCGCACAGAGAAGCAGAAGAAATATTAGTTGCAGAGAGAAAAGGCAAAAGCTCAAAGAGATATAAACCAATTGACTCGGCTCAGCAAAGACTAGTATATGGCCGCACTTATTTGAAGATCTGGGTGGATAGAAATTGGCTCAGATAAACGAACGATTACAGAATGGAAGAACTTAAAGTGAAAAAAATGTGAGTATTTGATTGAGAAGCATGGAAAGGTTTGTGATGTGGATACAGAGAAGTAGAGGAGTGGGAAGAAAGAAGAATGGGTAGAGCTTCAAACAGAATCTTCCAAGAAGCTAAAGTCTGACACAAAGGAGGATGTTTCTGTTCCTAAAGAGAAGGATTGAAGAGTCAGTATAGGGAGAGAAGTGGAATTTGAGATTAGAAAAATGCCAGTTTTAAGATAATTAACTAAAAGAAACTTTGGCAGAGGGAAAGGGATTGCAGAAGAGCCTGTATATGCAAAGTTGAGATGTCATTCTGAGGAAGGATGTTGAAGTATACTGGAGGAAAAGGAGTGGATGAACCATCTTCAGAAGAGTTTCCAATGAGTTCAATTCCACAAGGACCAGCACCTGCAAAGATAGTTAAATGGCAGATTATCAAGACTGGAAAGAGAGGTGCTTATCAGATCATCAGGGAAGATAACACAGATGTGGTATATGTGAACTTTCCAGGCTTATTGAATGATTGTAACAAAGAGATGATCTCAGAGGAGTGTAAGTGTTGGAGGATGTTGAAATAGTATGAGATAACAATTGACCTGAAGAAGAATTGAAAGGTTTTATGAGGGGAATCTAAAGATTTGTTTGATTCCACCATCTGAAGAGTGCTATTTGGAAAGTTTTCACATGTGCAACAAACGATTACTCAATTTGAATATTTCATAGCTGCTAAGTGTTCATTGTTTGACTAAGGGGCTGCACACATTATATATGCTGATGAGGTTAAGTATCCACATGCCACCAGAGTTTGCAATAGCTTGCTTGTGTAAAAGAAGCTTTTTGGAGAGATTGAAAAGATGAGGTATGTCTATCAACTCTTGAAGTTAATTGAGAAACAAGCTCAGCAGCAATAAATTTGTAAATGTTTGAAAGAATTTTCAGAGCTGTGGTATATAGATAGAGAGCTGTTTATGTAAAATGGAGTTGAGAAGAGATAACACTTGGTGGAGGTGCTATGCACTAACACAACAAATGGTTATCAGTCTTTCTATGTCTATCAGACAAAGGAATGGCTAGTCTAGAGCAAACGCTATTGTGTAAAGACTTCTCAAATCGTTTATGGTGACAATTTGCCAAAATTTGTATGGTTTTCAACTGTCACCTATATCTATGTTTGTAAAGAGTTGCTAGGTGAATATGCTTCATTGTATATTTTTTATTTACTTTATTAGTTTAATTAGCTTAAAACCAAACCTCTCTAAAACCAGAATTTACTTGCTTTCATAAAATATAAAAACACAAAAGAATCTTCCTTCAACCTTTAGACCTTAGTGAACATTCAATCCGGCCTTCAATGTTATTCCCCTAGAGAACGATAACAACCCCCGAGCCTTGCCTATACTACACTACAACGATTAGGTATACTGCCTAAGGAGTTGTAAAACTTCTTGTTGAAGTCCTACAAAGACCGCATCAGCAAACTAAAGAGACTAGTTGTGTAATTTTCCCAAAGTAGTTTGCACTATGTCTAACGTTTGGTTTGTGTTTAGACATGTTTCTATTCTATAGGGGCTAAAGTGGATCTTTAAAGCCTTTATAAGCTCAACCCTGGCTCTGGATTTCATACGTTTTTTCATTCAGTCTTTTCATATTTTTCTATCTCAAAGTTTGATCATCAAGATCTGTGTTTATACCTTGTAATCGTGTAATTAGAGTTGTGTGTGTGAGTTCTTGTATTTTAGAGTAACATCCGTTTAGGGATTACTCAGTTTTCTATTGTATTTGTATTGGGTAGCACTCGATTGAGGACCATCCTTCTGATTCTTTTAATAAAAATAATAGGGAGGTTGGATGAATAGATCTTGAGGTGTTGATTTTTACATGGTATCAGAGCTCTCGGTTAGAGCTCGGTATTAGGGTCTGAAAAGATTTTTGGGGATTTTGTGGTTTTCATATAGATCAGGGTCTCTTTATCATTGTTCTTGAAGGAATTCTTGGTTAATTTTGTTAGGAATTATTGTAAACAGACTTAATTCTGGTAGTTATAGAGTTAAGTCTGGTAGACATAGTTAAGTCTGCCAATACTAATTTAAGTCTGGCATTACTATAGTTAGTACTGGCCTTGTAGTTAAGTCTGTTTATATAACAGAATAGTGATAATAGTTATCTTAGAGATATCTTAGGAGATATCTTAGGAAAGGATATGCATTATCCTTTTACGCGTTTGTAAAGCCCATTAGGGTTTCCTTGGTGTATAAAAGGAACCCTACGGCATAGTGTTTTATATATAGAACCCTAATAGAAATTAATAGAAAATAGCAAAGTTTTACATTGTGTTCTTCTTAGTACTTGTGTTAAGATTCCGCATTAGCACATAGTATTCATAGTTATTGTCTCTCATATAGTTGATTTGGATTTATTCAAGTTAGCTATTGTCTTACAAAAGGCTAAACAGATCCAAGACTTTGGACCTACAAGTGGTATCAGAGCCTCTAGAGGGACTCTAAGTAAGAAGAATCACAAGAACCACAAACAATCACTTTCAGATCTAGAAAAATGTCTCAACCTGCTAATGATGATTTCTCTCAACATCTTAGTGATGATGAAGCATCATACCATGAAGATGCATCAGACAATGGTACTGCAACCAATAAACCAAAACAACAACAACAACAACAACTCATTCCTACAACAACCACTATCTCAAATATCAAACTCCTAATTCTGAAGGAGGAGTATGATATATGGGCCATGGAGATGGAACATTACCTTGAATATATTGACAATGGTGTTTGGAAGGTAATTCAGAATGGAAATTCCAAGAAGAGAATCTCAACTGGAAAAGATGGTGTTGTTAGAGTACTTTCACCAGTATCTGCTGCAGAAATTCATGCTGTTGAAAAGGAAAGGAAGGCAAGAACCATTTTACTTATGGCCATTCCCAAGGAACATCTGAGAAGATTTCATGGAATGGACGATGCAAAAGAAATTTGGGAACCCATAAGGACTAGGTTTTGTGGTAATTCAAATTCAAAGAAGATGCAGAAAGTTGTTCTAAAACAACAGTTTGAAGCATTTACTATATCAAGTTCAGAAGGGTTAGAAAAGGGATATGACATATTCCAACAACTACTCTCACAGTTGGAAGCTCATGGTGCTAAAGTATCCACTGAGAATGCAAATCACAAGTTTCTCAAATCTTTGCCCCCAGCTTGGTCAAATCTGGCAATGACTATGAGAACCAAACATTATGTTGACACTTTATCCATTGATGACTTATATAATAACCTTAGGGTTTTTGAGCAGGAACTCACAAGTACCTCAAAATCATCTGTAAGTGCTCAAAATGTTGTTTTTGTTTCACACAGCAAGAGCAGCACTAACAAGGTTAAGTCTGGTTATGTTGGTACCTACAATACTTATACTCCTACTTCTTCAAACAATATTCCAGAAAGAGAAGTTCCTGCTGGTTTTGCTGATGAAGTTATTTATTCACTCTTTGCCAAACAATCAGAAGATTTAGACTTGCTTCATGAAGACCTAGAACAGATTGATGATATAGACATTGAAGAATTTGTATAATTACCGTATGTATCACAACATAAAACCTTCTTTATAAAGCTTCTTTATAAAGCTTCTTTATACACAACGTTGGTCGTAGAATTTGTATAATTACCGTATGTATCACAACATAAAACCTTCAAACCCTTCTTGGTTTTGACCATCGATACAGCGACATATAGTTAACCATGAGAAAAAATA
>BQNB010142056.1:0-11184 GCA_026074375.1 Tanacetum coccineum | reverse complement strand
TCTAAGATTCATACGTCTTTTATTTTTTTTATTTTTTTGAGAAGATAGAAGCGGCTCATGACGGCCGATGGTAAGACTTTGATGGGGTGTGTTAGGATTAATGTTTTCTTAACTTAGTACCGACAGTACAATAGTTAGTACTGTCAGTTATACTTAGTACCGACAGTACAAAGTAGTTAGTACTGTTAGTTAGTTAGTATCGTTAGTAGAAAGATAGTTAGTACCGTTGAGAAGATATTTAAAAGATATTTATGAGATATTATATAAATAGATATGTAAGCCTTTTAGGGTTATCCTTATCATATAAAAGGAACCCTACGCATAGTTAGACAAAAAGTTGAACACAAGATCATACAGAACATACAATATCATAGTTAGCAATCTGTACTCCTCAAGAACACTTTAATAAAGTTGTTATTCAGTTGTTCATTGTTCTTCTTAGTACCTGTGTTAAGATTCCGCATTAACACATAGTATTCATAGTCATTGTTTCTACATAGTCGTGTGTATTTATACATCTTGGCTATCATCCTTTATAGGCTGCAAAGATCCAATCAGTTAACAAGGACCTTCAATATTGAATTGGGAACTATGTGTGGACATCTACTCTTTTCTAAAACTATATTTTGTGTACATAATCCTGTGAGCTCACCAACTATTTCGATAGTTGATCGTTTTTATCATGCATTTCAGGTGACATCCGTTAAGTGGAAACTTAATGCATTGCAATTGGACATATTTAAGATGTCTACTTTCTTTCAAGTTTTTGTCATTTGTACTTTTTAAACTTGTACATGGAAATGTTGTAATTCGGATAATATATTTTATCTTAATTCATGTGTGGTGTTTTATCTATCATCTTGTGTGATGTTTATTAATATGTCACACCTTGCGTGTTCGCCTTGGTGAGGTGTGACATGCTTTAACATCACATGTATATCAACACCACCTCGACTCACCCGTTAAACATCACTCATGTATATCGCATCGACTCATTCGTTTAACGTCTCATGTATATCAATATCACATCGTCTAACCGCTTTAATATCTCATGTACATCAATACCGCCTTGACTCACCCGTTAAACGTCTATCATGTATATCACATAGACTCATCCATTTAACATCTCATGTATATCACATCGACTAACACATTTAGCGTCTCATGTACATCCATACCACCTCGACTCACATGTTAAACGTGTCTTGTGAAGCAAAATCTCACCGACTCGCCTCCTATAATGAACAACTCTGTTTAACATAAATTAACATAAAACATCGCAATGTTTCAGAGAAAGTCAAATATCACTTTGACTCGTGCGTTTAACGTCTAATGTATATCAATATATCACATCGACTAACCGGTTTAACGTCACGTGTATATCAATACCACATCGACTCACCCGTTAAAGGTCTCTCATGTGCATCGATATCACATCGACACTCCCGTTTAACATCTTTGTATATCAATATCATATAGACTCATCCGTTTAATGTCTCATGTATATCAATACCGCCTTGACTAACCCGTTTAACGTCTCTTGTTAAGTAAATTCTCATCAACTCACCCGTTTAATGAATGACACCATAAAACCTTAATAATGTACAAAGGAAGTCATATATCACTTCTACTAACCTGTTTAACGTCTCATGTATATCAACACCACCTCGACTCACTCGTTAGACGTCACTCGTGTATATTACGTGTACTCATTCTTTTAACATCTCATGTATATATCAATCAATAACACATCATCTAACCGCTTTAACATCACATGTATATCAACACCACCTCGACTGACCCGTTAAACGTCACTCATGTATATAGCATTGACTCATTCATTTAACGTCTCATGTATATCAATATCACATCGTCTAATCGCTTTAATATCTCATGTAAATCAATACCGCCTTGACTCACCCGTTAAACGTCTATCATGTATATCATATCGAATCATCCGTTTAACATCTCATGTATATCACGTCGACTAACACGTTTAGCGTCTCATGTACATCAATACCACCTCGACTCACCTGTTAAACATGTCTTGTTAAGCAAAATCTCATCGACTCACCCCGCGCGTAGTCATTCGTTTAACGTCTCATGTATATATCAATCAATAACACATTGTCTAACCACTTTAACATCATATGTATATCAACACCGCCTCGACTCACCCGTTAAACGTCACTCATGTATATCGTAACGACTCATTCGTTTAACGTCTCATGTATATCTATATCACATCATCTAACCGCTTTAAAGTCTCATGTAAATCAATACCGCCTCGACTCACCCGTTAAGCGTCCATCATGTATATCACATTGACTCATCCATTTAACATCTCATGTATATCACGTCGACTAACACGTTTAGCGTCTCATGTACATCAATACCACCTCGACTCTCCTGTTAAACGTGTCTTGTTAAGCAAAATCTCACCGACTCGCCCCTATAACGAACAACTCCGTTTAACATAAATTAACGTAAAACATCACAAATGTACAGAGAAAGTCATATATCATTTTGACTCATGCGTTTAACGTCTAATACATCAATATATGTCACTTTGACTCACCAGTTTAACATTACGTGTATATCAATACCACATCGACTAACCCGTTAAACGTCTCTCATGTGCATTGATATCACATCGACTCTCCCGTTTAACATCTACGTATATCAATATCATATCGAATCATCCGTTTAACATCTCATGTATATCAATACCGCCTTGACTAACCCGTTTAGCGTCTCTTTTTATTCAAATTCTCATCAACTCATCCGTTTAACGAATGACTCCGTTTAACAAAAATTAACGTAAAACCTCGGAAATGTACAAAGGAAGTCATATATCACTTCAACTAACCCGTTTAACGTCTCATGTATATCAACACCACCTCGACTCACTCATTATACGTCACTCGTGTATATCGCGCGTACTCATTCGTTTAACGTCTCATGTATATATCAATCAATATCACATCGTCTAACCACTTTAACATCACATGTATATCAACACCACCTCAACTCACGCGTTAAACGTCACTCATATATATCGCATTGACTCATTCGTTTAACGTCTCGTGTATATCAATATCACATAGTCTAACCGCTTTAATACCTCATGTACATAAATACCGCCTCGACTCACCCATTAAACGTTTATCATGTATATCACATCGAATCATCCGTTTAACCTCTCATGTATATCACATCAACTAACACGTTTAGCATCTCATGTACATAAATACCACCTCAACTCACCCGTTTAACGTGTCTTGTTAAGCAAAATCTCCCCGACTCACCCCTATAACGAACAACTCCGTTTAACATAAATTAACGTAAAATATCGCAAATGTACAAAGAAGATATATATCACTTCGACTCGCCCGTTTAACGTCTCATGTATATAACATCGACTCACCCGTTAAGCGTCACGTGTATATGAATGGCACATCGACTCACCCTTTAAACGTCTCTCATGTGCATCGATATCACATCGACTCTCCCGTTAACATTTATGTATATCAATATCATATCGACTCATCCGTTTAACGTCTCATGTATATCAATACCGCCTCGACTAACCCATTTAAAGTCTCTTGTTAAGCAAATTCTCATCGACTCACCAGTTTAACGACCGATTCCGTTTAACAGAAATTAACGTAAAACCTCGAAAATGTACTCAAGTCACTTTAAGCATATTTGAAAGAGCAATAAGCACTAGAAACAAGCAATTCAAATAAGCAATTTTTTAAAGGCATAACTTTTTTAAATCATTAATTTCATTAAGGATAAAAGTTTACAAGGTTAAGAGTAAAAATGACAGAAACAAAAAACATATAAAACATAAATTAAAACTATAGCTAATCCTCTTCTTTCTATATCTTTCGTACTGTTCATCTCCCTTCTTCTTTTATATCTGCGAAGGTCTTCAAGCTTCTTGTTTTTGTTGTGTTTGTGATGTGAGAGGAAAAACTAAAGCAATCCAAGCCCTTGGTTTGCCTTTGTGCCCAAGTCGTGTGATCTCAACCATTGAATCCTTGTCATTAACCTTCAACGAATAGAATCAAAGAGGATTGCCAAGGTGTACATAAGCCCATGTGGGGGTGGGGTTTGTTTTGGGAAGAGGTGGGGGTGATGTTTTGGTTGTTTGTTGCAGAGGTGTAAGGGAAAAAGATGGGTGAATAGGGTTAATGGATTTTGGCGGGTAAATTGAGGTTTAAGGGTGCATGGTATAACAGGGTAAGAGGTTTGGGGAATAGGCAAAAATGACCCCTAAAAGGTATACTATTGTGTTACATCCACCGTCCTTATAACTTTCATCGTTGGCCCCTGAGGTTGGGTTGTGGTTTGCACCGTTAGTCCTTTTGGACTAACGTTGTTAGTCTTTTAGGACTAACGGTGTAAAGGGTAGGGGAGTTAAGGGCTAACACCTGTTAAGTGGTTTTAAAAGGGTTGGGCTGGTTGGTTTAAATGGTTTGGGCCGGGTAATAAAAAATGGGTTTTGGGTTTTTTTGGACAATATGCTTTAATTTCAATAAAGTGGGCTGATCCGCCTGGTAGCCCACAGTCAGTGGACGGGTGGGCCCATTTATAGGAATTTAGGTTTTTCGTGTAGGTATTCTAAAGTATGAGTTTTCAGTACTGCGATAAATCTAGCAGTTACCAACCTTCATATATCCAACGGGTTGAGACTTTGAACCTTTTGTCGTCTGACTTCATTAATTGCACAAACGTCGTCGTGTCGATCCAGGAATTTTCGTTTTAGCTCAGTTTCCAATCCTTTTGAACCCTTGGCCTCAATCTACAGTATTTCGCATTGCTCTTCCATATCCGTGATCGGTTTTTGTCCCGTTTAGCTTGTTTCTTAATTGTCTCATCTTAGTTGAATATCGTGGTACCCTGCAATCATAAAACATAAAAACAGGCAGTAGTTATTGCATTTTATTGAGTGCGTGTGTCTTTGGTTTCGAGTAATGGTAGGATTTAAAGCGGTACGAAGTAGGTGTAAAATACACCCATATACCCACATATCGACTCACCGATAACGTCTCATGTAATTATTAAAATCCAGAGCCTTCGACAAACCCGTTTAACGTCTCTTGTTAAGCAAATTCTCATACTCACAACCTTCAAAACCGAATGACCCTGTTAAGATAAATCTAACTAACGTAAAACCTCACAATATGAAGATAACAACAAGAATTAATATCATAAAACTTCAACTAACCCATTATAACAAGACTCTCAAGTTAGCGATCAACACCACCTCGACTCATCTTCGAGTTAATGACCTACACATGGAGCGGATATATCGACATTTCGTATCTGCTGTTTCTCGTTAACTGTCTCCATAGTATATAATTAATCAATATATATCATCATCTAAAGCGCCTAGTATTATCTACATGCATATCACACCACCTTGACTCAGCTGTACTACTTCACTCATGGTACTAAGGTGGATAGTCAAGGAGCATTGCGTGTAACCATACACAATCCAGTGTCTACATTATGTCTCTATACATTAAAGTAATTGAGTAATTCCCAAGGAATACCAACAAGTCAAGAGCTATTCATCATACACCCTGATTAGCTAAAACATCAAGAGTATGTAACAACATTGTATATACCTGAAGAGAGCCTATAGCGACTATCTTTATCCCAAATTCGGTCAATCCTCACGTCGATAGTCATGCTGTAATAGATCATCATCGGGAGAGAACATCATCACGTTTATCGTGACTCATATTTCACTCGACTAACGACTTTATCGAGCATCAAGTAACCTCAATATCCGACCTTCTGAACTCCCCGTTATAAAACAGGTCTTGTTAACAAAAGCGCACTTCGACTTTGGCCCCATATAACGCGTTCACAAACTCCATTTAACTAACTAATGTAAGAACATACCTAATATGATCAGAGGTAAAATACACGTTGAAGCATAGAGACTATACTTTTTTTATTATTCACAGTCATTCGTTAAAGGCTATATAGATTAGAAACTAGCTACGTCTCGTGCCGTATAGGACAGACAGCTTGCTAATAATTGAGAGCTAGTCAATACTGTAATCGATGGATGTGACACTTGTATATGGTGTGGTTGATCGCGAGTAGTAGTTGTTATTTGACTGGGCGTGAACGCCTTTTTATCTATGTGGAATTTTATACCTCTTTTCTTTTACAGTTTGTTTCGAAGGTGCGTGTCTTACTACGACAGGCATTCTGGCCGAGAGCTATGTCTCTTCACATTCGAGTGATAGTCTTTAGGGTATTCAGTCACCTATTAAGTAATGATGGTGAGACTTACAGTTTTTCGATCAGATAGTTGTTTCAGGCCTAAAGAGATGAGATTTTCACGAATCATAAATAATTTATGGGATCTCTTTACATTACTCCTTAGATTAGAATGCAATTGAGACACGTTTTGCTCTCAAGATTCTGTGTATCTTATGGAGTCTTTGCTCAACCTTCGGTGAGAGGTGCTCGTGTTTACTATAGATTATTTTGTTGGTACCACATTTTCACTCTTGGTATGTTTCGTTTAGGCCATGTATAGATGCGATGAAGGTGTGTTTTTTTTGTGTCCTCTTCTGTGGGGTGTTTTTGTTAATTTTAGTTGGGTGAATAGTATTGGATGTACCATTGGTGTCCGATAAAGTTTCTATTGTTGATTGTACAGCGGTTTGTGAATAATAGATATCAAGGAGCTATTAATCTTGAAGATTCTATGTAGTTTTTTGTCAGTATCATAGATATACTTTCACACAGTATTAGTGTCAAGTTAAGTTCTCGTTATTAAACTATGGGTGTGACACTATACGTGGAATTGCTTCTTATTGAGGTTTTAAGTACATAATAATTAGGTATTGATGTGGATGTATGGTGATTTGATTATGTTGTTTCAGTGTGCGTGACTATTATTGTTCTTTACAGAATCAGGGTTTACAGGATAGAGTATTCTAGGTGCCTTGGCTGAGAGAGGTATATGTCCTTACAGTGAGACATTTCATTTTATCTGTCGGACATGAGGATATTTATGTCTTTTATAGCATATATTTTTTTTTTTATAACAGTCGATACTGGCGACGTTTTGGTTTACTGAGATACGTGAGGTGACACTATTAAGTTTTGTATTTTTGTGTTAGTGTACACATTGTAATTGTTAGTGTTTTAGAGTTGTTGATCGATTTATGTGTGTGCGTTGTTATGTTTCTATTTGGTTGCGCAATCAGAAGTTAGTGGTTTTATGTTTGATTTATGTTTATATGAGAAGTTAAGATGGTTTATGATATGGTTTATAATAATATATATAGAAGATATAAGGTTTAGTAGATGGTTTAATTAGTATAATTCTGGTTATGAGATAGGATGAAAGTTGAATGAGTAGTATTAATGTTTAGCTAATTTATTAAATATACGATATAATAAAAAATTAAGTAGTGATTGTAGAGCTAAGCGACACATCCTGTAACATCTAATTAGATCACTAGACTAACAACGATTTAGGCAGCTCATGGAATTAAACCCCTAATCACACCGCATTCATGTATATCGCATCGACTCATTCGTTTAACGTCTCAAGTATATCAATATCACATTGACTAACCGCTTTAATATCTCATGTACATCAATACCGCCTCGACTCACCCCTGAAACGGCTACCGTGTATATCACATTGACGCACACGTTAAACGTCACTCATGTATATCGCGTCGACGAACACGTATAGCGTCTCATGTACATCCATACCACCTCGACTCATCCGTTTAACGTGTCGTGTTAAGCAAAATCTCACCGGCTTGCCCCTATAACGAACAACTTTATTTAATACAAATTAACATAAAACAATGCAAATGTACAGAGAAATCCACATATCAGTTCGACTCGTACGTTTAACGTCTAACGTATATAAATATATCACTTTGCCTAACCGGTTTAACGTCATGTGTATATCAATAGCACATCGACTCTCCCTTTAAACATCTCACAAGTGCATCGATATCACATCGACTCTCCCGTTTAACATCTATGTATATCAATATCACATCGACTAACACGTTTAGCGTCTCATGTATATCAATACTGCCACGACTAACCCGTTTAACGTCTCTTGTTAAGCAAATTCTCATTAACTCACCCGTTTAACGAACGACTCCGTTTATCAAAAATTAACGTAAAACCTCGCAAATGTACAAAGGAAGTCATATATCACTTCTACTAACCCGCTTAACGTCTCATGTATATCAATACCACCTCGACTCGCTCGTTAGACGTCACTCGTGTATATCGTGCGTACTCATTCGTTTAACGTCTCATGTATATATCAATCAATATCACATCGTCTAACCGCTTTAACAACACATGTACATCAACACCACATCAACTCACCCATTAAATGTCACTCATGTATATCAATACCACATCGATTAACCCATTTAACGTCTTCTGTTAAGCAAATTCTCATCAACTCATCCGTTTAATGAACGACTCTGTTTAACAAAAATTAATGTCACTCATGTATATCGCATTGACTCATTCGTTTAACGTCTCATGTATATCAATATCACATTGACAAACCGCTTTTATATCTCATGTACATCAATACCGCCTCGACTCACCCATTAAACGTCTATTATGTATATCACATCGACGCACGCATTAAACATCACTCATGTATATCATGTCGACTAACACGTTTAGTGTCTCATGTACATCAATACCACCTTGACTCACCCGTTTAACGTGTCATGTTAAGAAAAATAACGAGCAACTCCGTTTAACATAAATTAAAGTAAAACAACGCAAATGTACAAAGAAATCCACATATCACTTTGACTCGTGCGTTTAACGCCTAGTGTATATCAATATATCACTTCGACTAACCAGTTATACGTCACGTGTATATCAATAGCACATCGACTCGCCCTTTAAACGTCTCTCAAGTGCATCTATATCACATCGACTCTCCCGTTTGACATCTATGTATATCAATATCACATCAACTAATACATTTAGCATCTCATGTATATCAATACCGCCTCGACTAACCCGTTTAACGTCTCTTGTTAAGCAAATTCTCATTAACTCACTCCGTTTAACGAACGACTCCGTTTAACAAAAATTAACGTAAAACCTCGAAAATCTACAAAGGAAGTCATATATCACTTCTACTAACCCGTTTAACATCTCATGTATATCAACACCACCTCGACTCACTCGTTAGACGTCACTCGTGTATATCGTGTGTACTTATTCGTTTAACGTCTCATGTATATATCAATCAATATCACATCGTCTAACCGCTTTAACATCACATGTATATCAACACAACCTCGACTCACCCGTTAAACGTCACTCATGTATATCGCATCGACTCATTCATTTAACGTCTCACGTATATCAATATCACATCGTCTAACCGGTTTAATATCTCATGTACATCAATACCGACTCGACTCACCCGATAAACGTCTATCATGTATATCACATCGACTCATCCGTTTAACATCTCATGTATATCACGTCGACTAACACGTTTAGCATCTCATGTACATTAATACCACCTTGACTCACCCGTTAAACGTGTCTTGTTAAGCAAAATCTCCTCGACTCGCCCCTATAACGAACAACTCCGTTTAACATAATTTAACGTAATACATCGCAAATGTATAGAGAAAGTCATATATTACTTTAAATCATGCATTTAACGTCTAATGTATATCAATATATCACTTCGACTAACCAGTTTAACATCACGTGTATATCAATACCACATCGACTCACTCGTT
Source organism: Tanacetum coccineum (assembly GCA_026074375.1). Lineage (NCBI taxonomy): Eukaryota > Viridiplantae > Streptophyta > Magnoliopsida > Asterales > Asteraceae > Tanacetum > Tanacetum coccineum. Next base: position 1,384 of record BQNB010142056.1, on the reverse strand, counting down.
AAACGTCTCTCATGTGCATCGATATCACATCGACTCTCCCGTTTAACATCTATGTATTTCAAAATCATATCGACTCATCCGTTTAACGTCTCATGTATATCAATACCGCCTCGACTAACCCATTTAACGTCTCTTGTTAAGCAAATTCCCATCAACTCACCCGTTTAACGAACGACTCCGTTTAACAAAAATTAACGTAAAACCTCATAAATGTACAAAGGAAGTCATATATCACTTCTACTAACCCGTTTAACGTCTCATGTATATCAACACCACCTCGACTCACTCGTTAGAAGTCACTCATGTATATCGCGTGTACTCATTCGTTTAACGTCTCATGTATATATCAATCAATATCATATCGTCTAACCGCTTTAACATCACATGTACACCACCTTGACTCACCCGTTAAATGTCACTCATGTATTATCGACTCATTCGTTTAAGGTCTCATGTATATCAATATCACATCGTCTAACCGATTTAATATCTCATGTACATTAATACCGCCTCGACTCACCCTTTAAACATCTGTCATGTATATCACATCGACTCATCCGTTTAACATCTCATGTATATCATGTCGACTAACACGTTTAGCGTCTCATGTACATCAGTACCACCTTAACACACCCATTAAACGTGTCTTGTTAAGAAAAATCTCACCGACTCGCCCTTATAACGAACAACTCCGTTTAACATAAATTAACGTAAAACATCATAAATGTACAGAGAAAGTCATATCACTTCGACTCGTGCATTTAACAACTAATGTATATCAATATATCACTTCGACTAACCGGTTTAACGTCACATATATATCAATACCACATCGACTCACCTGTTAAACGTCTCTCATGGGCATCGATATCACATCGACTCTCCCGTTTAACATGTATGTATATCAATCTCATATCAACTCATCCGTTTAACATTTCATGTATATCAATATCGCCTCAACTAACCCGTTTAACGTCTCTTGTTAAGCAAATTCTCATCAACTCGCCTGTTTAACGAACGACTCCGTTTAATAAAAATTAATGTAAAACCTCGCAAATGTACAAAGGATGTCATATATCACTTCTACTAACCCGTTTAACATCTCATGTATATCAACACCACCTCGACTCACTTGTTACGTCACTCGTGTATATCGCACATACTCATTTGTTTAATGGCTCATGTATATATCAATCTATATCACATCGTCTAACCGCTTTAACATCACATGTAAATCAACACCACCTCGACTCACCCGTTAAATGTCACTCATGTATATCGCATTGACTCATTCGTTTAACATCTTATGTATATCAATATCACATCGTCTAACCGCTTTAATATCTCATGTACATCAATACCGCCTCGACTCACTCGTTAAACA
>BQNB010142055.1:0-17185 GCA_026074375.1 Tanacetum coccineum | reverse complement strand
ATATTTATATTTTCTCTCACAATTAAATAATATTAAATAAACATGGTTTTTAGATATTTCTAAAAATATATATATTAAATTGGTTGCCAATAAAATTGATTCATAGATAATTATTTAAATTAGTCATTGTAAAAGTTTACCGTTTTGTTTGTTATATAAGTAGAATTTAAGTAATCAGATTACATTTTACAAAAATCTTTTCAAAAGATAATGATAACATTATAAATCAAAATTTGACACTTGATCTACATAACTGATTCCAAAAATTCATTATATCATAATAGAGAAACAATTAGTAATCTGAAAAGCGTGAAATTAACCGTGCGGGTAAGCTACACTAGTACACCCTTATTGGTGTATCTGCCAACAACAAATCCGGAAAAGAGTTTGGTAGAATAGGGACAAAACAACCGCATTTCTGCTTTCAACCTAATCTCTTTACAGTCGCGTTATATCTATGTCGAAATAAAACAGGGACGTGACCAAAATATGGGTCGACGTAGCTCTAATAGCGAAGAATGAATGTCTCTACATGTCGTGCATACGTAGATCACCTGCTGCTCGCCTTGAGTTCTTACTCGGAGTCTATCAACGAGTCCTTCTCAAGTTCTTATTGCAGGGTAAAGGTATGAAAAGTATTTAGGTGAACGTCACGAGTCAATCGCGAAATCATTAGCGCGCGAAGACAATCTATGGGACATATTGTGACTATAATGTTGTTCTTAATAACAAGGTGGAAATAAAATGGAGAAGTGACCAAAATATAAGTCGACGTAGATATAATAGTGAAAGAACGAACGTCTCTACATGTCGTGCATACGTAGTTCATCTGCTGCACGCCTTGAGTTCTTACTCGGAATCTATCAAGGAGTCATTCCTAAGGTCTTATGCAGGGTAAAGGTACGAAAAGTATTTAGGTGGACGTCGGGACTCACTCGCAAAATCATTAGCGCGCGAAGACGATCTATGGGGCATATTGTGACTATAACGGTGTCCTTAATAACAAGGTGCTTAGGGACAGTGTGACACTATAACGACAGTAACCGATGTGAAAGCAAACTCAAAACATAAATGGATCAATCAATCATAAAGCATGATGTCACCTAAAATCAAATTAGGGACTTTAAAATACTTGAATATACGATGCACATAATCTAGTAGCTTTTAGTGATAAAGTGCAAAGTCGATTAAGGTTGTTTAAAAATGACTAATACCCAGTGTTGCATGATACTCCATGAATTAGACATAGTTGATCAAGTTATTGTCTTAATTTAGGTCTAATGATGCAACCACTCGGACTAGTCGACTCGTTTCTTGTTTGGTGTTTTTAGAAAAAGAAAATCATTTTGGAGTTTGGATTTTTATTTTGGAAAAAACAGGCGTTCTCTATAACCTTAGGCTTTGATTACCAATCTGTCACACCCCACCAAGGTGATAACGCGAGGTGTAACATATTAATAAATATCACACAAGATGATAGATAAAAACACCATACATGAATTAAGATAAAGAATCGTTATTCGAATTATAACTAATACCAAATTTCAAGTTTAAAGAGTACAAAAGTCAACATAAGTTGTTTTTTCTTGAACATGGGTATCCAAAAAAGACAGTAACTTGGAAGAAAGTAGACATCTTGAACAAGTCCAAGTGCAAGTACACTAAATTTCCACTTTAGGAATGTCACCTAAAAAGTATGATAAAAACGGTCAACTATCGAAATAGTTTGTGATCTCACAAGATTATGTACACAAAATATAGTTTTAGTAAAGAGTGATGTCCGATAATAGTTTGCCAACTCAATGGCAAGTTATCAAAAACTGTTGTCCAAACCAAAATTAATTTCCAAACAAGTTGAGAGTCCAAAACAAATCAAGTTTTCAAAACAGTTCCCGTTACATAAAGTAACGTAATACAAAATCAATTCAACATTATGTATGCTATAGTGTCATGTGCGGCATATTAAGTATTCAGGCCTAACCGTTCCAAACATCCAATCTGTTCCTTTTGTATAGTGTGGCACAAACCACTTAGTTATGGACCCCTTGTGATAGGGAGTGAGGAGGGGTAGTCTCCTAATAGCGCTATCCTATAGTACTAACGTTTCAATCCCGATGAGGAGGACAATGGTTAAAAAGTAGGTGGCGGTTTCCATGCATACAAACAACATCCATGCCAAGATTCAAGTTCAACACGTTTCTAAAGTTCAAACAAGTTCAAATCAAGTTCCATACGTTCAAAACAAGTTCAAGTTCAAATGTGCTTAAAAGATTAATTACTTCAAAGTAAGAGTATAAAAATGACACATCATGCTTTCCACTCCAAAACATTTAAAACATGTAAGAAAAAGGGGATGTGAGAAACTCACCGTAGTTATGAGTATCGACCGAGAAAATCAATAAAGGAAGAATGATAACAACGATCTCAACCGCGACTTATAATAATAGTGGTCCGCGTATAAGAAAATATAATTATAAGAAAAACGCATATTTTGCATAAGTATAAATATATATTTCGACATGCATGTGAATCTTATATTGTAGAATCCATGTGCGCGCCAAACTTACTCACTTATACCCACTAAGTGTTACGCCTTAAGATTTAACTCTATTTTAACCCATTCAAACTAATATGCAATGTTTTGAAAATTACCATTTTGACCCATTTTTAAAGATTATGATTATAGACATGAAAAAGTAGAGACTAACTTATTTAGTTGTAATTTCAATTTTGGTGAATATAATTTTACGGCCTTAATCATTCTTATAACGCTAATTGACCATTAAAAGAATTTCACCAAGTTTGACTTTTTTTAATATATTTTCCTTAAGTCTGACCCGTCCAAAACGACCCGCAAAAATACATTTTTTCGACTCGGACTTTAATCATTTTGAAGTTAAACGACGTTTCAAACAACTTTTTAGCTTTATCCGAGACCTGGAACGGCCCAAAAAATAACAAAAATGCCCTTCCAAGTTTCTGTAGAAAACTTATCTTTTTCCTAAAAATGTAATATCTAATCCTAAGCGTTTTGACCCGTTAACATACGTTTTTAGCCTTAGTTATCCTCGCAAGAAAGTAAAACGGTATTTTAAACAACTTTTTAGTTTTACCCGAGACTCAAAACTCGACAGAAAAAGACAAAAATGCCCCTATATCAGGTCTAATATAAACAAAAAAAAGGAAAAACGCAGATTTTTCTAGCTTTTTTGACCTGTATTACGATTTTAGACTTGTTATCCTCGTGGGAAAAAGTAAAACGAACTTCGAACAAAACTTGTATGTTTCGGCCAAGCGGAAACGGGGGACCAGAAAATGGACGAAAATGCCCTTTTTCTGATCTGACAGCAAACCAAATAACTTTTAAACAATGCGGTATTTTGGCGAACATTTTCTAAACTTCTTTTGACCCTAAAAACTTCGTTTTTGAGAGTTACGGGTCGTGCCTTATATCGAAACAAAGCTTGGAACGTCCTCTATCATATTTTTTGACCAATTTCAGTTTTAACAATTTTTGACTTACTCGAACCGAGTCGCTAATTTTTTGCAATACATGCGTATCTTTCAACTTCTTCAAAACTTTGTTTTCAAGTACCACAACATCGCCAACACCCTTAAACTAGCCTAACACCACCACTAATCATCTCACACTAATTATGAACCTCAAAATCGCGCATGCAACTAAATCCATGGATTCCCGACATAAGACTAAACACATGCAAACATATATATAATTAACCAATATAAAAATTAAATAGGAGACTCACAAACACAAATCAATAGCAAGATAATCAACAATCTAAAACCTTTGTGGGTTTAGATATTCGGCCGAACACCACAACCCAAAACAAAATTCAATCTTGATTTTGTACTCCAATCTTTGTTTAAATACTTGATTATAAACCCTTGCAACACCAAGTATGCCCAATTGATCGAAACCCCTTAAAATCAAAATCAAGAAATCAAGAACTTTGAAAAATCAATCATGCATGGTGGTTATTTGTTGTTAAGGGTTAATGGGGTTTAGTTTAGGATGGGTTTAATGTTGAATGGAAGCTACTTGGTGGAGTTTTGTTGATGGTGGTGGTGGTTTGAGGTTGTTCGTCGAACAAATAGAAGGGGGAGAAGAGAAAAAATAGTCGTTGGTTTTGTGTGTGTGATGGGTTTTTATAAAAGAGGGGAATATCATATATATATATATGGAAGTGATCTAGGATGTATCGAATGTAAAAAAAATCATAAGTGATGTTTGTTTGGGCTTGCAACCGGCCAAATGGGGGGGGGGGTTTGGGCTACAGATACAATTTTTTTTACTTTGTATTACACCAAATTTTAGGCCTAAGCTTTCATTTAAATTGTTAATAATGATAAAAACACGATTTTAACGCGGTTTCGGCCAAACGCGGGTAAAAGTCGAAAAATACAAAAATTGAAAGAAATAAGTTTTCGAAGTTAAAATATAGAGTTGTTGATTTCTCGATCGCTAAAACGGATAAATATCCAACGCAGGATTCACGAATAATTAAAACGACGATTTTTACTAAATCGACTAAAATAAAAAAATTCTATAAAAATTCAGAAAAATAGAATTTAAAGCTCGGGAATAAATAGCGGGGGGGGGGGGGGGGGGGGGGGGGGGGGGGGGGGGTGTGGGGGGGGGGGGGGGGGGGGGGGGGGGTGGGGGGGGGGGGGGGGGGGGGGGGGGTCGTGAAACACGGGTTGCACATAGTGTAGCATTAAAAGCTAGAATGATACGACCACATATTATGTGACTTCATAAATAATCAAGAGATTCAATTATCATACATTTGCTTTCGGTTACTGACTTAAAAATTGACGGATGTCACATTTTTGGTTGTAATCCTAAGAATTTACCAATTTAAACAAGTTTATCTATCTAAAATCCATTAGTATCATTATTGTGGTCTTGAACTAGATATTACCAGCCAAGTTCTAAAGTCTATACATCACGGCACACTCATATTTTTCTGGAATTTGGAGTTAACATTTGGAACGGGATAAGGTTGTAAATGCTCACAATATCTAATATGGATATTGTGTGCGGGTTATGTAACAAGTAATGTCACAAAGTTATGCTTGAAAATTTTTAAATTTGAGCATGTTATTTTAGAATTGTTAGTTGTGAAAAATAGGGAAAAGTATGATTCTTAATTCCTTCCCCCAACTGAATTTACAACGTCCTCGTGGTAGAGATAAAACATTATAACGGGAAATTTAAAGAATTAGGAATGAGAACTCTATAAACAATTTTGTCTTGGTAGTTTCTCCAAGTGGTTTATGAGATAGAAATGTGTGTTGTAAATGCGTCTGAATACCAGCATGACTACAACACACACAGGATTCCAGATGATCGATACTTAACCAACTTTGTCAATTTCTTTTGCAGCGAGGTCTTGTGCAAAATATAGAAAAAACATGCAAAATCCTATCTCGGTACCTACGGTTAATTATAAATAAACTAAACAAACTGTACAGGAGACCAACACGTCATATCCATAAACTGGAATACGCCGTATTGAGAAACCTATAAAAAGTATCTAAATACAGGTCATTTTCTGTTGAATATGTCGTATCATGTACATGAATACGCCGTATAGACATAATTGACAATAATGTTTAAAAAATGCATAATAGTAAAGGACTGATAACGTCCAGACATTCAATACGCCATATGGTATGAAGTGGATACGCCGTATTGATGTCTGGGAAGACAAACTCGTTAAAAATAAATAACAATCCGGGTTGTCCCGGAAGAAACTTTTGATTTTGTTTTTTTTTTTTTTTTAGCTAGTCTTTAAGTTAGACTTTTTCCTCAGCTTCCTTTTCATTCGGTTCGCGTCACCTTCCATCCATTGTCCTTTTTTTGAAAAAAAAATTTGTAGATTCGAGACATACTATCTTTGTTTCCTTCCCAAGCATTATATTCGTATCTTCTTATAGAAATGTATTCTTCGTTAGGTCCTAGTAAATATTTTATAGCTTCAAACTTCTCGGCTTTGCATACCCTTTTATTAGGTTTCTCATCATTCTTATTGTCTTCTTTACGCTTCATTTGTCTCAGCTTATTCCCTTCTTCAATGTCATGTTCGTCATGGGCTTTGAAGAATGAATCAGTAGCAGTGTTGAGGAGGTTTCCATAGTCAGATTTCTTCCATTCTTTATTGTTTAAAATGCTGTTATCCATTCGTCTTTTATTCCAACTTTTATTCATCTATGAGTGGAATAATACCTTTTTAGTCCTTCCATTCACTTTCATATGGTTTTCGAATGATTGAATTAAACAATATGGAGAAGCCATCTGGCATCTAGTTACTTGATCGTATCACTAGATCCAGTTAAATGATAGGTCGCATACAAAAGCACGTAATAAGTATAACTGATAAACATAAATACAAGCAATCAAACAATAAATAAGTAAATCGAGATAAACAAACCAAACATTCAGATCTTCATAATAATGGCTAATACCCAAAGGTATTAGCCTTCAAACGTCATAATCAATATAAAAGTAATAATTTAGCCAAGGTAAACTAACCGAGTTAACGAATGATACCAAAAACTAAATGCTTATAAGAGTATAAGAGATTACAAGTTGTTTCCTATGGAATTAATTACGTTGCAAGACCTCTTCTGCTCTTCTTCTCTTCTGAAAATTGACTTTTATGGTTTAGGTATCAAAAATATGATTTAGCACACTGAAAACCCGTTTTTAGGTTTTCTATTTATAAGGTCTGGAATTTGGTCGATACGGCGTATTAACTAAGGTCAATACGGCGTATTGGGGGTTTCTTGGAGTAGGGGACCCTACGTTGATATTCCAGGAATATTTTTATTAACCATAACTTGAATACGGGTATAGACCTCCTCTGGATACGCATATTTTGATCCTTGTTTCCATTGTTGTTCTTTGGTGAAAGTTTCAGGCACAGTACGCGTATCTTCCATGGATGGATAACGGCGTATTGGTTGTCAGAACAGTAATCTTCGTACTTCTTTGTTTAAGCTCCAGAATGCGTGCCTTTTTGCTAATCTTTACCAAGTACTCCATAATTACTGCAATTCTCAAATACAAACGATTAAGTAACAATTCTTTGCAATAATTATATAAAATGGGTTATTTACATAGGATAAATGATGCTATAAAAGTAACGTTATTTGTTGTCATCAGACATCCTTCTAAACATCGTTGGACAAAAGATCATCCGTTAGAACAAGTCATTGGAAATCCTTCTCAATCAATTAGAACAAGACGTCAGCTAGAAACAGGTGGAAAGATGTGTATGTTCGCACTCACGTAGTCAAAACCGAAAACTGAAGAAACATCAAAGAAGCCATGGCTAATTCTGCATGGATTGAAGCGATGCAGGAAGAACTTCACCAGTTTGATCAATTAGTGTATGGGAATTAGTCGACAGATCACTCTGCAAAAATGTCATTAACATGAAGTGGATCTAGAAAAACAAACATGATGAGGAGAATACTGTAATTTGGAACAAAGCTCGTCTTGTAGCTAAGGGATACAGCCAGCAGGAAGGAATCAAATTCGAATAGTCATTGCTCTAGTTGCTCGGTTGGAAGCAGTTAGGCTATTCGTTGCGTATGCTGCACACAAGTCATTTCCTATCTATCAAATGGACGTAAAGACAGCTTTTCTTAATGGTCCTCTGAAGGAAGAAGTGTACTTAAACCAGCCAGATGGATTCGTAGACCCACATCATCCTGACAAAGTCTATCATCTCAAGAAGGCTTTATATGGACTTAAGCAAGTTCCAAGGGCATGGTACGATGAACTCTCTAACTTTTTGGTATCCAAAGGATTCTCAAAAGGTTCTATTGATCCAACTCTATTCTTACTACAAAAGCGCGCTCTCGTCTCTACATACTTGTTTGTGTCCTCTCTCTCTCGTCATTGACATACAGACTCTCTCTCTCTCCCGGCTCATCTCTCACTCTCTCACTCACAACCCCACTCTCCCCTAAACATAAAACTCTCAACATGAGAGAGAGTATATGATAGATATAGAGAGAGAATCGCATCCGACCTCCAGTTGGGGAGCTGCAATTCTTTCTAGGCATTCATTTCACCCATCCCACGTGGTATTTTATAAACTGAGCAAGAATACGTAGATATAGCGGTACTTAAAAAGCATGGTAGCTCATTGTGTGCTCTCGCTCCGTTCCCCGGTTACTCCATGGCTTAAACCCCTAGATCGTTCGATTGAGAGAGAGATCAGCCTGTTGCTACACGAAACAAAATAATAGTAGCATTGGTGGGCAATTATGTACTTAATAGCAAGTAGACGGATATTGTAAATGAACTGTTATTATGCTTATTATCAAGCACAAACCCACCAAAAAACCCCCCGCCTCGCTCACTCCCACCCCACCCCCTCGCCCGTCCTCAGGGAGGTTCTTTACACCCTGCATCCCTCTCCCTCGGTACATGATGTGTCGTTGTGTGGGTGTAATTATGATTCAAGTTTTAAATTTATATGTGTCGACTTAACAAAAAAAAAACACTTAAAGGGGCAGTGACCGACCACCATTACTATACCACGAACTACCACTGACGAGGGGGTGTGGTACCATGCCCGTAAAGTGTTTTTTTTTGTTAAGTCGACAAAATATAAATTTAAAACTTGAATCATAATTTACAACCACACAACGACACATCAGGTACTGAAAGATCTGTTTAACCTCCCTGAGGTACTTTTCAGGTGGTCTCGCTTGATAACAAGCATAATAACATGTTGCATGTACAATATCCGGTCTACTTGCTATTAAGTACATAAGTGCCCCGACCATGCTACTATATTTCGTTTGGTCAACAGGAGTTCCACTCAAGTCAGCATCTAGGGGTTTAGTAGCCATTGGAGTAACAACGCTATCACATGATGTCATACCATGCTCTTTAAGTACCTCTTGAGTATATTTAGCTCGGTTTATAAAGATACCACGTGGGGATTGGTGAATCTAAATTCCTAGAAAGAATTGCAGCTCCCCCATCATAGACATTTCAAACTTGTTGTGCATTAGTTTTTAAAACTTTTTAGAATGTTTTGTGTTTGTAGAACCAAAAATAATGTCAATGACGTAAATTTGCACAAGTAATATATCTTCCCCTTTTTTAGTAATGAATAGAGTTGGATCAATAGAACCTTTTGAGAATCCTTTGGATACCAAAAAGTTAGAGAGTTCATCGTACCATGCCCTTGGAACTTGCTTAAGTCCATATAAAGCCTTCTTAAAACGATAGACTTTGTCAGGATGATGTGGGTCTACGAATCAGCTGGTGGTTTAAGTTACCTTCTTCTTCAGAGAGGACCATTAAGAAAAGTTGTCTTAATGTCCATCTGATAGATAGGAAATGACTTGTGTGCAGCATACGCAACGAATAGCTTGATTGCTTCCAACCGAGCAACTAGAGCAAATGACTCTTCGAAGTTGATTCCTTCCTGTTGGATGTATCCCTTAGTCTTCATAGACGGAGCTTTGTTTCCAAATTTACAAAGTATTCTCCTCATCACGTTTGTTTTTCTAGATCCACTTCATGTTAATGACATTTTTGCAGAGTGGTCTATCGACTAATTTCCATACATCTAATCGATCAAACTGGTGAAGTTCTTCCTGCATCGCTTCAATCCATGCAGAATTAGCCATGGCTTCTTTGATGTTCTTCGGTTCGGTTTGACTCACGGTGAGTGTGAACATACACATCTTTCCACCTGTTTCTAGCTGACGTCTTGTTCTAATTGATTGAGAAGGATTTCCAATGACTTGTTCTAACGGATGATCTTTTGTCCAATGATGTTTAGAAGGATGTCTAATGACATCAAATAACGTTACTTTTATAGCATCATTTATCCTATGTAAATAACCCATTTTTTATAATTATTGCAAAGAATTGTTACTTAATCGTTTGTATTTGAGAATTGTAGTAATTATGGAGTAATTGGTAAAGTTTAGCAAAAAGGCACGCATTCTGTAGCTTAAACAGAGAAATATGAAGATTACTGTCCTGACATCCTATACGTCGTATCCATAAAGGAAGATACAGCGTATCTGTGCTTGAACTTCACCAAAGTCACAAAGGGAACAGGATCATATCGCCGATCAGAGGAAAGTCTATACGCCGTATTCAAGTTATGGTTAATAAAAATATTCTGGAAGATTATCAGACTGGTCCATACTCCAAGAATTCTCGATTAGTCGGCGTTGTCGACCTTAGTTAATACGCCGTAACGACACAAATTCAGTCCCTTTTATAAATAGAAAACCTAAAAACGGGTTTTCAGTGTGCTAAATCATATTTTTGATACCTAAACCATAAAAGTTGATTTTCAGAAGAGAAGAAGAGCAGAAGAGGTCTTGCAATGTAATTAATTCCATTAGAAACAACTTATATCTCCTATACTCTTGTAATCGTTTAGTTTTTGGTATCATTCGTTAACTCGGTTAGTTTACCTTGGCTAAATTATTACTCTTGTATTGATTATGACGTTTGAAGGCTAATACCTTTGGGTATTAGCCATTATTATGAAGATCTGAATGTTTGGTTTGTTTATCTCGATTGCTTAATTTATCGTTGATTGCTTGTTTATGTTTATTAGTTTATACTTGTTTATGTGCTTTTGTATGCGACCTATCATTCAACTGGATCTAGTGATACGGACCAAGTAATTTAGATGCCGGGATGGCTCTCCATATTGTTAATTCATCATTCGAAAACCATATGAAAGTGGATGGAAGGACTAAAAAGGTATTATTCCACTCATAGATGAATAAATGTTGAATAAAAAGCGAAGGATGGACAGCATTCTAACAAGAATGAATGGATGAAATTTGATATGGACCCCTAAACACTGCTATTGATTCATTCGTCAAAGCCCATGTCGACATGGGACATTAAAGAAGGGAATAAGCTGAGACAAATGAAGCGTAAAGAAGACAATAAGAATGATGAGAAACCTAATAAAAGGGGTTTGCAATAGCCTGAGAAGAGAAAGTTTGAAGAAAAAACTATAAATATTTACTAGGGACCTAACGAAGAATACCTTTCTAATAAGAAGATAGATTATTAATGCTTGGGAAGGAAAACAAAGATAGTTGTCTGAATCTACAAATTTTTTTTCAAAAAAGGACAAGGATGGATGGTGACGCGACCTATGAAGAGGAGGCTGAGAAAAAGTCTAACTTAAAGACTAGCTGAAACAAAAGTTCTTCCCGGGAAACAACCCGGATTGTTATTTATTTTTAAACGAGGTTTGGTCTTCCAGACTCATACGGCGTATCCACTCCATACCATATGGCATATTGAATGTCTGGACGTTATCAGTCCTTTACTATTATGCACTTTTTAAACATTATTGTCAATTATGTCTATACGGCGTATTCATGTACATGATACGACATATTCAACAGAAAATGACCTGTATTTAGATACTTTTTACAGGTTTCTCAATACGGCGTATTCCAGTTTATGGATATGACGTGTTGGTCTCCTGTACAGTTTGTTTAGTTTATTTATAATTAACCATAGGTACCGAGATAGGATTTTGCATGTTTTTTTCTATATTTTGCACATGACCTCGCTGCAAAAGAAATTGACAAAGTTGGTGAAGTATCGATCATCTGGAATCCTGTGTGTGTTGTAGTCATGCTGGTATTCAGACGCATTTACAACACACATTCTTTCTCATTAACTCAACTTGGAGAATCTACCAAGCAAAATGTCAGGGGAGTTTCTCATTCTAATTCTTTAAATTTCCCGTTTTTAATGTTTTATCTATACAACGAGGACGTTGTATAATTCAAGTGGGAATGGGAGGATTGGAATGTGAGGGGAGGGGGATGGATGGGGAAGGGCGGGGGCTGGCGGATGGGAATGGGGAGAGTGGGGAGGTGGGGTGATGGAATTAGTATGCATACTTGTCCTTATTTTTCACATAAAATTCTAAAAATCTGCCAAAATTTAAAATTTTAAGCATACTTTTGTGAAATTACTTGTTACATAACCCGCACACAATAACCCTTATTAGATATTGTGAGGATTTAACCTTATCCGTTTCCAAATGTTTACCCAAATTCCAGAAAAAATATGAGTGTGCGGTGATGATGTGTAGACTTTAGAAACTTGGATTGGTATTCTATTCAAGACCACAATAATGAGTATTGGATTCTAGATAGAGTAAACTGGTTTAAATTGGTAAATTCTTAGGATTACAACCAAAAATGTGACATCCGTCAATTTTTAAGTCAGTAACCGAAAGCAAATGTATGATAATTGACTCTCTTGATTATTTATGAAGTCACATTTATGTGGTCGTATCATTCTTAGCTTTTAATGCTTATCTATGTGCAACCCGTGTTTCACGTCGCTATTTATCCCGAGCTTTAAATTCTATTTTCTAATTTTATAGAATTTTTTTATTTTAGTCGATTTAGTAAAAATCGTCGTTTATTATCTCTGTGAATCTGCGTTGGATATTATTCGTTTTAACGATCGAGAAATCAACAACTCCATATTTTAGCTTCGAAAGCTTATTTCTTTCAATTTTTGTATTTTTCGACTTTTACTCGCGTTTGGCCAAAACCGCGTTAAAATCGTGTTTTTATCATTATTAACAATTTTAATGAAAGCTTAGGCCCAAAATTTGGTGTAATACTAAGTAAAAAAAATTGTATCCGTAGCCCAACCCCCCCCCCCCCCCAATTTGGCCGGTTGCAAGCCCAAACAAACATCACCTTAGAATTTTTTTTACATTCGATACATCCTAGATCACTTCCATATATATATATATGATATTCCTCTCTTTTATAAAAACCCATCACACACACAAAACCAACGACTATTTTTTTCTCTTCTCCCCATTCTGTTTGTTAGACGAACAGCCTCAAACCACCACCACCATCAACAAAACTCCACCAAGTAGCTTCCATTCAACATTAAACCCATCCTAAACTAAACCCCATTAACCCTTAACAATAAATATCCACCATGCATGATTGATTTTTCAAAGTTCTTGATTTCTTGATTTTGATTTTTAAGGGGTTTCGTTCAATTGGGCATAATTGGTGTTGCAAGGGTTTATAATTAAGTATTTAAACAAAGATTGGAGTACAAAATCAAGATTGAATTTTGTTTTGGGTTGTGGTGTTCGGCCGAATATCTAAAACCGCAAAGGTTTGAGATTGTTGATTATCTTGCTATTGATTTGTGTTTGTGAGTCTCCTATTTAATTTTTATATTGGTTAATTAATATATATTTTACTTTAATTATCCCTTCTTAGTTCTGAACTTATGTAGGCTTGTTTTGCATGTGTTTAATCTTATGTCGGGAATCCATGGATTTAGTTGCATGCGCGATTTTGAGGTTCATAATTAGTGTGAGATGATTAGTGGTGGTGTTAGGCTAGTTTAAGGGTGTTGGCGATGTTGTGGTACTTGAAAACGAAGTTTTGAAGGAGTTGAAAGATACTCATGTAATGCAGAAAATTAGCGACTCGGTTCGAGTAAGTCAAAAATTGTTAAAACGGAAATTGGTCTTAAAATTATGATAGAGGGCGTTCCAAGCTTCGTTTTGATATAAGGCACGACCCGTAACTCTCAAAAACGAAGTTTTTAGGGTCAAAAGAAGTCTAGAAAATGTTCGCCAAAATTCTGCAATTGTTTAAAAATATTGGTTGCTGTCAGATCTGAAAAAGGGCATTTTCGTCATTTTCTGGTCCGTTTCAGCCTTGGCCGAAACATAAAAATTAGAGGGTTTAGTGTGTTGAGAACTGAGATTTTCGTGTCTAGAATGGTAGAGGTCATTCCAACGATCGTTTTGGTATAAATTAGAGTATCTAACTCTTAAAAACGAAAAAGTTATGGCCGATTTTAGTTAGGAAATGGTTTCGGCAATTTTTAGAAAATGACAGTTTTTATATCCGAATTTAGGTCAACTTTCGGATGTCATAATGTGGTCGTTTCAAAAGCTTTTCTAGGTTTTCAGAACCCTAAAGTTATCTACTTCGAGTCTACTTTCCAACGAACTAGGCCTCGTCGATTTTCAAAGTGTAAAAGTTAATCAAAACCTTTGTACAAGATTAAGTGCTAAAACTGTGTTGGCTGTCCAGAATTTCGTTTGTAAAGATGCTGTGTGCAGGCGGGTCAAAACTTAATATTTTTGGACGAAATTTAAACTGGAGATTTTACATGATATGTGTGACCTCCTGTATTTTTTTCAGATTTTTATAAAATGTTTAAGGGTGCCTGCTGTTGCCAAACTTTTGATAACTTTCTGCAGACCTGTTTTAAACTAGTTATAGTGTGCTAGTATTTACGAAAGGTAAAACTTGCTTAGAATCTTTGGGGCAAACATAGTAGTAAGTCAATATACATAGGAACCTGGAGATGGAGTATAAGCAAGTGTTGAGGTTGTTTGGCAAGTCGTTAAGCGATAACTAGTTGCTAGTAAAACGACGCAATTTTCAGAAAATGGATAACCAATGGAAATAAAAAGCGAAGTGTAGTCTCATGGATTCCTAATGTACGAATTGACATGCATATAACGTAATTACAATGAGTTGCATATTTTACATAATTGAATATTAATAATATATTATTATTATTAATAGGTCGCGGTTGAGATTTGTCATCGCCGCTTTTCTTCGTTACTTTCATCTTGGTATCTCCATTTGGTGAGTCTCTCAACTTCCCCTTTTTACATGATTTTAAATGTTTTGGGGTGGAAAGCATGATGTGTCATTTAATATTCAATTACTTTTAAGTGATTAATCTTTTGAGCGTACTTAAACTTGAACTTGTTTTGAACTTTGAACTTGATTTGAACTTGTTGAAATTTGGAAACGTGTTGAACTTGAAATCTTGAACTTAATATGTATGTTGTTGTATGCTTGGAACCCGCCACTACTTTTAACTCAATTTCCCCCTCAACGGGATTGGGACGTTAGTACTTATGGATAGCGCTATTAGGAGATTAGCCCCTCCTCACTCCCCGCACAAGGGTGCATAGTACTAAGTGTTTATGCCACACTATACAACTGAAACTTGATTGGATGTTTGGAACGGTTAGGCTAAATACGTTTAAGTAGTGCCTCCCATGAACACTATAACATACATACATGTTGAATTGATTTTTGTACTATGTTACTTAATGTAACGAGAACTGTTTTGAAAACTTGATTTGTTTTGGACTCTCAACTTGTTTGGAAATTGATTTCGATGTGGACAACTGTTTGTGATAATTTTCCATTGAGTTGGCAAACTTTTATCGAACATCAACTCTTTTATAAAACTATATTTGGTGTACATAAACTTGAGAACTCGCCAACTATTTTGATAGTTGACCGTTTTTATCATGCTTTTCAGGTGACATTCCTAAGGTGGAAATTTAGTGTACTTGCTCTTGGACATGTTCAAGATGTCTACTTTCTTCCAAGTTATTGTCTTTTGGGTGATCCATGTTCGGAAGAAAAAATAACATATGTTGACTTTTGTACTCTTTAAACTTGTATTTGGTATTGTTGTAATTCGGATAATTTTCTTTTATCTAAATCATGTATGGTGTTTTATCTATCAGCTTGTGTGATGTTTATTAATATGTTACACCTCGCGGTTCCGCCTTGGTGGGATGTGACATATTGGTATCATAGCCTAAGGTTATAGAGAACGCCGGTTTTATTTTCAAAAATAAAAATCTGAACTATAACCAAAATGATTTTCTTTTTCTAAAAACACCAAACATGAAACGAGTCGACTAGTCCGATTGGTTGCATCATTAGACCTAAATTAGGGAGTATCATGCAACACTGGGTATAGTCATTATTTTAAACAAGTTTAAAAACTGACTTTCCACTCTAGTCACTGAAAAGCATACTAGGAATCATGTATACTGTTCAATGCATGCCTGCTTTTAGATGTCCACTATTTTATTTTAGTACATCATGCTTATGTTGATTAATCCATTTATGTTCTGAGTTTGCTTTCACACCGGTTACTGTCGTTATAGTGTCACACTGTCCCTAAGCACCTTGTTATTAAGGACACCGTTACAGTCACAATATGTCCCATAGATCGTCTTCGCGCGCTAATGATTTCGTGAGTGAGTCGCGACGTACACCTAAATACTTTTTGTACCTTTACCCTGTATAACACCTTGAGGAGGACTTGTTGATAGATTCTGAGTCAAAGCCCGAGGCGAGCAGCAGGTGAACTACATATGCACGACATGTAGAGACGTTCGTTCTTCACTATTAGAGCTGCGTCGACCTATATTTTGGTCACGTCTCCGTTTTATTTCATCATGATATCAAGCCAACTGTTTTGGCTTCTAATGTAAGCATTCTTTGCTTGTTTGTCAACATCGTGTTTAGTAATTCAAAATTTTGTTTTTGAGCGACCCCAAAGTTGAGTCAATTTTTCAAAAACTTTAGGCCTGTTACCAACTTCTACCTTGATTTCATGACAGTTCTTGTTTGATGAGTTGTGAAATTATGCTTTAAGTTACTACATGGCTTAAGACCTTTAAAGAATTCACTCGATGACGGGTGAGGCTTGGATGTTTAGATGTGGATACTCAAATGACGGGGATGCAATGCGACTATAGAGAGACTAGGGCTGAATGCAGAAATGCGTGATGTTTTGTCCTTACCCTACCATGCGGATTGCAAACGACTATTTCTCATCCACTAGGTGGACTGACATCGTTTCTATCATGGAGACCTGTTACTTAAACGCTTCATTCTTGAATATGTTCAATGAGACGAATTACGTCATTAGTTGCCTTAGGAGCAACTCGCTTATGAGTATTCCACTTTAGTTGTTTGGTTGTATAACCATCGCATGGAAGACCCCCCCTTATTTTGAGATAAAAGGGTTGATACGAGAACGAGCACCTTATATTTGATATTGGTTAATTGTGTAACCATGATAACGATTTTCGTCCTGGCGTTTTTGTTTCGGAGATGTTACTTATTTAGACGAGTCGAAGTCCTTTGGTAACAAAGCATGTATATGTGAGATACCTTTTGTACACTTCTTTTTAAAACGTGATGCACTAGCATTTTTCAAGGTTACATCATTTTGGCGTCAAAACTTATGTATTATAAGGTCCATGTAAACATCAAATTTTATTAAATATATTTATTCAACTCGCGCTCG
>BQNB010142053.1:0-17185 GCA_026074375.1 Tanacetum coccineum | reverse complement strand
TTAATTTGGTCATGTAACCACTAATTCCTAAATTATGGAGGATAATTATAGAAGAGATTAATTGGCCATTAATCTCTCATTAATTCTATTAAATAGGTTTTGAGTATTTCCCCTATAAATAGGGATCACAATTGCATGGAAAAACACATAAAAAACATAAATACTTAAAAACGAAAGGGTTCTTGATTTGTGCCTAAAACAAGAACCGCACTTGGTTTTATCTCAAGGAGGTATTTGTGATACCCAGGCATAAGGTCAAATAATATTCTTTGGAAAGTGATTACACGACTTCAAGTGATATTCGGTAACCATCATAGTAATCAGCTAGGTTATTGATTATCTTTACCCTAATAAGGGCTCACAACAACCAGCATATTTAATCTTAAGAGCCAATTCCTCTGTACCTTGTTTCAACCTCTTAGCAAATCTATCTACATCAGTAGAGAATTGATTAGATAGAATGGAAGACTTAAAAGCTTTAATTCCACCATTATTCCACCCCTTATCACTCAAAACTACAGGCTTCTTACCAAACAGATTTCCAGAAGGGATTTTTACCAAACTGAACAGTGAACAAAGGACCAATTGGCTTCTTAAGTAATCACTTTGATTTATCATTTTTCCTAAACTTAAAATCTATGCCATCCTTATAACTGGCGATGCCATCCTCAATACTAGAAGGAACAACACTAGTACTAACTATATCTTCCATACCAGTGTGTTCATTACTAGCACAAGGACCTGCCATACCACTTTCAAATCCATTTCCTGTCTTACCACTAGTAATGCCATCTCTAAAACTAGTTTGATCACTACTAATACTACCTACATCACCTATATCAGTGTTTTCAAAACTAGTCTTAAGACCACTACTCTTTGCCACAGGCCTACTCTGGTTCTTAATGGGGCTATTATCTAAAAGAAGCTTAATAAACAACCCATTATTTCCATTACAATCATCATTTGCATTAGTTTCTTTGCTTAAGGGACAGCCAATAGAACATTGCTCATTAGAAGTACCAATAGCAAAGATGACAATTAATGGAACCAAACTTCAAATTAGATAAAACTTTATCAAGTTCATTACTAATAGGGGTAGTAACAACACGTTTACCACCTCTATTATCAATAGGAGATGACTCAAATCTATCATGAGCCTTACCACCAATTTTAGTTGAACGAAGACACTTGAGCACATCTCTAGCACCAGTAGAAGCAGAACTCGGTGTAGAAACCTTGATTTTAACACCATTTACCGAATTTTTAGGTCTACCCCTACCAACTTTAACCCTAAACTCATTCATAGGAACGACACGAATGTCATCAGGCAGAGTTATATTAGTGAGGATACACAACTCCTCAATTAAGGGATCTAGGGGTTTAGATTCTATAGGCATAACATATGTGAGTTTTGAGGATTAATATTAGTGGATTACAAATTTAGAAACAAATGATTCAAACCCTAAATCGATTAGGAGGTGAATTTAAAAGGGAAGGAGATGATTGCCCAAATCGCCTAGAGAGAGAGAGAGAGAGAAAATGGTCGAAATTTATTCATCTCCAAAAACAATTTTTTAAATGATCTAATTTTTGAATTTTCTAAATTGATGCATGATGAGTTGAGCATGATGGGTAAGCTTAGCTTCTTCTTAGGATTACAAACTAAGCAAATGAATGATAGAATATTTTTTAATCAATCAAAGTACATTGGAGAGATGCTTAAGAAATTTGGTTTGGAAAATTCCAAAATTACCAAAACTCCAATGTCTAGGAAAAAAGTCCTCACTTTAGATAAAGATAGTGAATCCGTTGATAGCACTAAGTATAGAGGAATGATAGCTAGTTTGCTTTATCTCACCGCTAGTAGGCCAGATATAATGTTTAGTGTTTGCCTTTGCGCTAGATTCCAAGAAGATCCTTAGGTATCTCATTTAGAAGCGGTTAAGGGAATATTTAGGTATGTTAAGGGAACACAACACTTAGGTCTTTGATATTCTAAGGATATGGGGGTAAATGTATTGGTATATGCCAGTTCAGATCAAGCGGGTGATGTAGTTGATAGAAAAAGCACGAGTGAAATTTGCACATTTATAGGATCTTGCTTAACATCATGGTTTTCAAAGAAGCAAACATCACTTGCTAACTCCATAATCGAATCTGATTATGTGACGGCCAAAAGGGCTTGTCAACAAGTGT
Organism: Tanacetum coccineum; assembly: GCA_026074375.1. Taxonomy (NCBI): domain Eukaryota; kingdom Viridiplantae; phylum Streptophyta; class Magnoliopsida; order Asterales; family Asteraceae; genus Tanacetum; species Tanacetum coccineum. The sequence continues at coordinate 14,989 of BQNB010142053.1, read as the reverse complement.
TATAGATGAAGCAAGCATTTGTGGACTATAACATCACGTTAAATGAGGTTCCAATACTAGGTGATGATAAATGTGTTATCAATCTGACATCAAGTCCCATTGATTACCCTCAAACAAAACACATAGAAATAAGACACCACTTCTTGAAAGACAATGTAACCAAAAAGCATATTACTATAGATAAAATTCCCTTGGAAGAAAATGTTGCAAACATTTTAACAAAACCATTATAAAAGGATCAATTTAACCACCTTAGACTAGGATTAGGATTAATGTTGCCAGAAGAAGAAGAAAGAAGAAAAGAGAAAGGACAAGATGTGATAGAAGAGTTTAACTTATTTAACTAATCTTGCACAAATTCATAAAATGATACTTTGCACTCAAACTTTGATCTCATAGATATCCATGCAATTTTTTTTGTAATTAACCAACAAACAAACAAAGCATCTTTTTTGAAAAACCCTATATACTACTTTATAATATTCATTTCATGAAAAACCCCATTGAAACATCAAGAGCAAGAAGGGAGAAATCAAGAAGTTTTGACAAGTAAGTAATCTCCAAAAACCTATTGTTAATGATTATGAAAAAGGTTTTTCAAAACAAAGGTCCTGCAAAATATTAAATCAAAGGTTTTCAAAACAACGTCAAAGACCTATAAAAACAACTTTACACATATTACACACTCTTCTATCTCTAAGTATGCAACATCAATTATAGGAAAATATCTAACTCGGAAGAGTCCGTGAATGGACGAGAAATGGGGGAAAGCTCAAAGAAGTTGAAAAGGAAATTTGAAACCATGAAAGGTTATATACATGATAAAAGGGTAATGTTAGAGTTTATTTTAAGAGACTTTACGGAAAGTGAAATTTAGGATAAGATCAAGGAACCCTTAAGCCCAATGTTCAATGAGGATGAGTATTTTATTTGTTGTGAGAATACAACTCATATGATGGATGTTCTCAAAGAAGCAAAAATGGAGTCAAGAGAGATGCTCCTGTCTATTCATCATAGTCTAAAGATGCTTCTTGATATGATATACAAGATGAATAGAAAGTTAGAGGATGAAAAGATCAAAATGAATGACAAAGGAAAAGGGAAAGTAAATGACTTTTAGAAAATAGGATCTTAAAAGTGCTTAAATAAGTAGAATCTTATCTTTTGTACAAGGCACAAGAATAGTTCTTTTATGTCAAAGTACTATTATAGTGCTTTCAATATGGATGTATAAATTATCGATAAATTGAATGATGTTTTATAGTGTATTTTGTTAGATATAAATGCTTATTTATTGTCATATATCTACTCATCCATGTTTCCAAGCATCTAAATGGTAAACTAACCTGTGTTGGACTTAAACATGTGTATACGTTTCTTGTTTGTGTAGTTTTGTGTTTGTTTGTTGCTAGTTGTAGCCAAGAACACCTCGAAGGTTATGCTCTTAACCCATGGATCCCTACCTTGGAACAAGGGGGAGCAACGATCTAGGGGGAGCACGTGTTAAGATATCTATTCTCTACTTCTATACATATATCATCCTTCTTAATGTAAGACCAAGATCTTGTCTTTTTGATTTGACAAAAAGGGGAGAAGGAAAGCAAAGAGCAAGAAGCTTATGGATTGAGGAAAAGGCTATCATAGCTAGCAATTACAGAAGCAAAGAGTTATAGCTTATATAGGAGTAGAAAAGCTACAAATGATCATTGGGTGAAGACAATGTTTAAGCTTTACCAAATTACAAGGCCAAGATCAAGACGCAAGCTACATCAACGGTGGTCTTCATCTTCGCTATGTTTGTAATTTAATTTACTTTTGAAATTTTATTTGTCATCGTCAAAAAGGGGGAGATTGTTGGTGCAACATTAACTAGGATCTCCCTTACGTTTTAACGATGACAAATAAATGTTCGCAAAACGCAAAAATAACAAACCGCAGCAAAAATCCAGAAAAATGGATTTGTGAAACTGGCGCGCTGGGCACGCGTCAGCGCTCCACTCCCGAAGTCCGTTTTTATGGATTTTGCAATGTTGGCATTCCTCTTATCCGACACATGTGAAAACTTCAATAAAGGTGTGTATATGATATTTGAGCATTTGGGAACACTCTAAATGAGGTTTAACTTAGAGAGGAGCAAAAATGAATCCTCCTGTTTTTTAACAAAAGGCATCTCAATTCTTTTATCAAACGCCTCTATCCAAGGCCGAAACTTCTTTATAAACCTAGTATGAACATACTTTCAACATACCATTAAACGAAAGTATTCATTTGACCTTAATCTGGATTTAAGTTGATCCTAATCACGTAATGGGTTTTACTCCTTTATTAGTCAAACTAAGTTAAATGTCACTTTGCGTAAACGTATCCTTTCCCGTTATAGGATATGCTTTACTTGAGATGCAAAACACTTAGCTTGTTTGCATCAAAATGATTAGTGATCACATCCATTATTGATTATCATGGATTAAGTCCAAGTGACTAAGTGAATTTGTAGTATTTTGAGGTTAATCATACTTTGGGTTTTTCTTACCTCCTTGCCTATAAATGTTTTACAAACTTCCACATTCCTCCATACCACACTTCTATATCACTCCCACTTCCACACTCTTTAATTATTTTTCAAACTCTTCTTACCCCCAACAAATAATTAAACACCCTTTCTACACAATCCTATAAACATTCTATACACTTCTCTAAATCATTCCATAATCATGTTTGACCACTCTTTTCTCTCTTATTGGCAACATGATTATCAACCCAAATCAATCCTTTGATTTATTACTCACCATCATCATCTTCATACTTCTTCTTCACAAACCTTCATAAGCCTAAACCTTCCTCACTTAAACATTCCCTAATATTATCCTCACAAGAGACAACTCACATTCTCTTACACCATTGTACTTTGTGTACTTGTTATCCCCAACATTCCAACATAGGCTCCTATATATCACATCAAAATATTCTCCACCATATATCTCCTATTCATCATATTCCTCACACATTCATTTGAATTTCACACACACACATACACATACTCTTCTATCCTAACCCTTGATCATGCCATATAACCAATCTAACTTACCTCATCACTCACACTCTCTTAAGTTGAAATTAAAATTACACATATAAACACACTCTTCTATCCTAACCCTTGATCATGCCATCTCACCAATCTAACTTACCTCATTACCCTCTCATCCCAGGCATTCATTTTGAAAGTGATCTTAGGCTCTTTTCCATCACATCAACATCACATCCATAAAAAATCACATACAACTAATTATTATCCTATCTTCTATTTTACACATGTGTTAATCTAATTTGAAATTCAAATTTCAAATTCCCCCATAACATCCACACTTCCTTTCCAAGTTTAGCATATTCTTGGAATATTCTTTTGTACCCTAACACACTTCTTAAACCTTGGTTAGTTTATAACTAGACCAATTACCTTGGAGGAATACCAAAAATACCCTTGTCTGATAGTTCTTTTCTATCTTTTCAATATCGGATAAACGAGCCCTAAATCTCTTTTAAACAATTCACAAACGCTTTTATTAAATGGCTATTTGAGTTGGTTGAACTTGAGTGTAAGAATGATTGAAAGGTCATAGTGTGAAGTTCAAAAGGGGGTTTAACAAGTGCGGGTATTTAAGACGTCAAAATCCTGAAGTAAACAATTCGGGAATCTGGCGCGCTAACGCGTGGGCAGCGCGCCTGTCTCGAATTGTTTTTTTTATAATTTTGGGATTCTTGGCCTATAAATACCCACCCTTGGCTTTTATATTCCTTACCTTTTGTAAATATTTTTTCCTCTCTATTTTCTTCTCCTATCTAGGGGTGGTAAATTCTGACCCGACACAAAATCCGACCTGAAACCGACACGAAAATTAACAGGTTCGGGTCGAGTCTAAATAGATTTCGGGTTGGTTTTAGGTTAACCAATCTAACCCGTTTATTAAACATGTCAGGTTAAGGTTAGGAATAAATTAATCAGGTCGACCCGCTAACCCGTTTAAGATTTTTTTTTTCCTTAAATTTAAAATTATATATATTTTATTATATAGGTTAAATGGGTTAAACGGGTCGACCTACATACCTATTTAACATGTTTAACCCGTGTAATGTGTCAACTTTTGTATATAAAATGGGTTAAATGGGTCAACTCAAAACCCGTTTAACCTATTCAACCCGTGTAACCTATTTAACCTGCCAACCCAGATATATATACGGGTTAAATGGGTCAGGTTCGGGTTATGGTTAAACATATTAGGGTTGACATAGTTGACCCAATTATTTAAATGGTTCAGGTTCAGATTGGGGTTTTCTGACCCGCCAACCTGTTAACCCAAACCCGTCAACTCGAACCCGACCCGAATTGCCACCCCAGTCCTATCCTCTAAGTCTAACATCAAAGTGTTCTAATATTCGTATCTTATAATTCTATTGAAGTGAACACATCTCCGCAAGAGAGCCACACAAGTACCTAATCCATACTTGTGTGTTGAGTCGAGGGTCTTCTTTCTCATACCCTTTGTATTGGAATCGAGTCTCTAGGTTAGGTTAGGACTTGATTTGAACAATCAATTTTTCATTCAATTTGGTTGTAAGGGAAGTCTTGTATCCAAGAGATCAAGCCTAGATCATTAGGGATCTAGTTAGGGTTTTGGTTATACTTCCAAGGGGAAGTATTTAGAGATCATAGGTTAAATTGAATCACGGGTCCTTAAGGGTAGATTCCGAGGGTAAAATACCGTAGGTAGTAACTCTTCTTTGTGAGCATCGATTTTTATGCATATTAGTGGAGTTAAATTGTAATACGATTTGTAGTCCACCATAAGGATTATACTAAGAATAGTATAGGTGTCGTGGATTCGCAACTAGATGTACGGAAGGACTAAGCCCCCTTTACCGTACCAATATATATCATGGTCTCTCTCTCTCTCTCTATCTCCATCTATTTATTGTTTCTTTGCTAATTAGATCATTACATCACTCAGTTCCTTCAAGACTTGAAGTTTTGTAAAGTTCGAAGAAGTTAAGAAAACCTGTATTCAACCCCCTTCTACGGTTCTACATAACAATACATCTGAACCAGTTTTTGATAGAAAAGTGACTTAACAAAAGTATATATTGTTGTGTTTACTATTTTGATGCACGTTAGTGCAAGACTTTAATTATTTTTAAAATATACTCCATATAATAAGCAATCAAGACTGCTGATTATCTTTTTGATTCTATCACCTCCTTTGATATGTATGATTTACACGAGCATACTAATAAGGCAAACCTAATAAAGAACATGTAATGATAAATAATACAATAAAGAAACCATATATACAGTTTAATTAAAGTTTTGGCCAGCACAACATCCATACCTCCATAATCTTGGTTATCAACATCCACATATGAATCCGATAGCACAAAGACGACACTAGGCAGCCTATAAAAACATCTAGAATTGTCACTACTGAATTCATAAACAACCCAGTCGTACATTAATCCCACGACAATTATTGACCGCCCTAAATAATCAACCTGTTTACCAAGCAAAGAATGACAATAGAACATTAAAGGGGATATAGAAATAACTTACATAATATAGAAATAACTTACATGCAAATGCAACTAAACACGAATGACATTAGAAAAATTTAGGGTATATTGCACCTGCACACACCTCTGTACAGACCTTTGTACAGTATATAGCTCCTGCACACACCTTTGAACAAACAAAAGAACACAAACAAGGCTTACGGAAGATAAATTACGGAATGTAAATCGACACAAGATATAACGTGGTATCTAAGACTAAGATAGTCATGGCATACCACGAGATCAAACCAGAGAGATATTATTAAGCTCTGAACTAAACTGCTCAAGCTCGTGTCAAACTGCATGATCGTGCCAAACTGTACGATCCATGCTAAACTACACAGGGTACAAACACATACACAAGATACAAGTTTACAATTACAAAGAGGGGGCATTTATAAATGTGAGACCCTAATCCTCTTTACTTATTTTACTAATGTAGGATATAAGCCTTCACAACTCAATAATCTCCCACTTGGAGGCTGATCACTTCACTACTCTTCGTCTCAAGTAATCTCTGTAAACTTTGAACCACCTTCCCTTCAACAATGCTACTGCTCTAACCTTTCTTTACCGCCATACGTACGAAACACGATGCACTAATCAAACGTAGGGCTAAGAGACTTTCGATACATAACATCATCAAACTAGGAATAACCTCTCTCTCTGGTAAGACACCAACCTCCGTTCATCAGTTATCTCGGAGACCAGTTGAAGTTGCGCAAAGCTTTAACTTCTCTTTCATCAACAACCTGGTGAACATCTTTGCAAGGCTCTTTGTTCCAAGAATCTTCAACAAAGATAAGGACCGTTCACTTATCAATATCTGAACAAGCTTTGCCCAACTAAAAACCTTTAGATTCTTCACAAGATGAATCAAACTCTTAGTATCTCTATCACAGTATTAAACACTTTCTGCTTGAGCTCAGTCTAACTTCTTAAGAGACTTCTTCAATCATATCAACTCTTTGCTTGCTTATGCAACTGCCATAAACTATACTTCTATAGTTAACATAGTGATACTCTTTTGTAGTCTAGACTCCTACTCGATTATTGTTACACCAATTGTAAGCACATAACCAAGTTGTTACACCAATTGTAAGTACATAATAGAGCATCTATCTTTTATCTCGAATACTTAGGGCAACTACCACTTAGGCTTGTTGAACTCTGCCATGTCAAAGCCTACGACCAACATGTCATAAACCTCTAATAGTTGTCTAATGCAGGATAAACCATCTTCTTAGAGTAGCAACATTGGTTCATGGCACATACTTGCACCTTATCCTTTTGCATAAAACTGTCAAATTTTAAGTACCGTAGCCTTGGTGCTTGAATCAGTCCGTACAGAATTTCTTTTAATTTGCACTCAAGGTTTTCTTTTTGCCCAGCTAGCTGAAAACCCTCGCTTTAGTGTTGTGTACATGTATCATTCAAGGCTCCCACATAAGAAGGCTCATGCAACTACAATACTTAACGGAGCCTTATACCTTTTGCTGCTATTATGCTCTTCTTTGACCTTAAATATCCACAAGCTTTGTGATGCCTTCTTTCCTGATGGTAATCTGACTAAGGAACATGTCTGGTTCTTTTCAAGTGAAACCATCTCTTCATTAATAGCCTTCTTCCACTGTACGGATTCTTTGCTACTTAAGGCTTTTCAATAAGACTCTGGTTCACCATTCTCTGTCAGTAGCAAATAGTTTGCTGATGAAGAGTACCTTATCGGAGCCTTGGACTCTTTGCTGGACCTTCGTACCTATGGAATCTCGGAGCCTTCCTCCTAGAGGATGCTCTGTCTTTAGATTCTTCTTCACCTAATATTCTACTATCCTTGGAGCTCCTACTATTTTCAGACCCCTCGCTCGTATCTGAGCTCCCACCTAGGCTTTGAGTGATTTCTAAACTCAACCTATGCTCTGCAACTATGCTATCATTCTCTGCAAGGTTCTCTGGAATGTCTACTAACACCACTTGACTCTTCTGTATTGGCTTCGTTAAGCTACTTGAATCTGTCGCAGACCTGGCTCCATAAATCGAGTCCATAAATGTAATATCTCTGCTTTGGATAACCTGGTAACTCTTCGTATCCCAAAAGCTATATCGCATTTCATCTGAGCCGCTGCCTATGAATTTACATTTCATGGCTTCTCCGTAAACATCTTTCACTTTAACAAATGAGTCACAACCAAATACTTTTAAGTGTGCGAGACTAGTATCCTTCCCTCGCCATTCCTCCTCTAGAATACGCAACCCTATCAGAACGTAGGGTATGCGATAGATTAAGTATGCCGTACTAACTGATTATTCCCATAACATCTTTGGAGCCTCTACACGAAGCCCCGTGCTATCTGCTTTGAATGTTCGGCTTAATCTTTCAGCAACACCAAACTGTAGAGGTGTTTCCGGGACCATTTTCAGCATCACAATCCCGTTCTTGACACAAAACTTAATCGGTCAGCTACTATACTCTCCACCATTATCAAACGTTAAACACTTCACCTAAAGGTTTGCATTATTACCTACCACAACTCCTGCTGTAGCCTTTGATAATAGTATCATAGTAATCGGATCCTCATATTGATGCAATAAATGTAGGGCCATAGCCTTCTGTATAAATTAGCTCCAACCTCTACAGTTTCCTTATCTTCTCTGACATTATGAAGGAAACCTTCTTCTGCTTCCCCAAACAACCTGGCTTACAAAAGTAGATATCTACCTTCCGTACATCTGGAACATTGCCTTTGGAAGCTAACATCTTCATACCAATCATGTTCATATCACCAAGTCTCTGGTGCTACAGAGTTGCACTGCCACTACCATCAATAATTGCGCAAATTCCTTTGGGGTGTACCTCAACCATATACAGGCTTCCACGTTTGTTCCCACGAGTTACCACCAAACTACCTTAAGTAACCTTTCGCTACTGATATCCGAAGCCTACGCGGTAACCTTCCTCATCAAGATGCCCAACTGAGATTAACCTTCTCTTTAGGCATGGAATGTACCTGACATCCTACAGAGTCCAACTTATACCAAAAGAAGTTTTGCGAGTAACATCCCCAATGCCTGCAATGTCTAGAGTCTTATCATCTGCTAAACAAACCTTACCAAAGCATAGCTTGAACCTTTCTAACTCTTCCTTGCAATAGGTAGCATGGAATGATGTACCAGAATCCATAATACGATCCTCAACCGTATTCTCAACGCAACATACCAATGCGTTATCAGAATCTTTAGCTGCCTGGTTAACCTACTTATCCCTGGAGGCTACAAGCTTCAAACATTGATTCTAAAAGTAGCCCTTCTGGTTGCATTTTCAACACATGATATTTTGCATGTACTTTATCTCTCCTATCTTCTATGATTTCGAAATGTTTGTATTTTGCTTCCTGCCCTCTGTCGTACACTCTACCCTAGTTTTAGTCCTCTGCACTTAACAAGTAATTCGTATATTCTCTGGATATCTTCTGACAGATATCTTCAACAAAGAATAAAATCTCGAATCCCTTTGAAAGTTAGCTTAGTAGTTTTACACGAACCACTAACTGATGTAACAGTGCTTTGACCAACTTTAGGGCTACGAAGATAATAATAACAAAGAGTTCATGTCTGTAGGTTTGGCTTCTGCAAAAGGCTCTTAAAGCTTTTTTTGATATAGAGAGTTTTCGATCTACATCAAATCATAACCATCATACTGTCGATCTTTAACTTCACGTCTTCTGCCATTGTTTATCAGAACTGGCTCTTGATACCACTTTGTTAGGGTATATCGCACCTGCACCCACCTCTGTACAGACCTTTATATGACAGGGCCGTCTTATTGATTTCGGTGGCCCTGTGCCATAATTATACGGAGTGCCCACTAAATACCAAAAATAAACGTATAAATAAAAATATCCATTGATGATACGTAAAAAGTATTACTAATATTCCAATAGAATTGAAACAACGATACTAAAAGAAATGTTTGACCGAGTTACAAGAATCAAAATGAACTATTTAAATAGTGCGATTCATCTAGCATTTTTAGAAGCAAAGTTGTTGATTAGATCATCATAGTTGACACTCTCTAATATGTCACTCTCAATAGCTATCAGTGCTAATCCATTTAGCCTTTCTTGTGACATTGTTGAATGCAAATATGACTTTAATAAATTCAATTTTAAAAAGCTTCTTTCTGCGGATGCCACTGTTACAAGAATAGTCAGCAATACTCGATATGTAATTATTGCATTAGGATAACAATTTCGGCCGATAATATAACATCTTGTTCAACAGGATCCTCATCAAATTGTCTCTTTCTATGAATAATGCGCTTCTGAATGAACAATGGATCAATATCCATTTTGATGGCAATTTGCTTGGCAACATCAACCGCGTTAGAAAACCCGGTGACTCTAAACTCTTTAAAGAAAGATATTAGATCTTGAACTTCTGTCATAGCAACATTGATTAGCATATCATTAGATTGTAAGTTTTGGCTCACTAAGTTTACCTTGTGTAATATGTCAAACCAAATTACTATTGCTACTATAAACTTAAAATCACCAAGCTCATTTGTTGCTAGAAATTTTGCTTGACTTTGGATTACAGAATTGTTATCTTTCTTTGAAACTTGAATTAAGGCTTCTCGTATATCTGAAAGTTAAAATCTGATGGCTTTGACACTCTCAACATGACTCTCCTAACGAGTCGTAGACAATGACTTAAAAGTAAACCCTTTCACATTATCTTTTAGAATCTGCCACCTCTTAGAAGAATTAGCATATATTGTGTAAATGTGTTGTATGATTGCAAAAAAATCTTTAGCTTTAGTACAAGTGCTAGACATGTCACATAATGTAAGATTAAGGCTATGACAACCACACAGAGTATAAAATGCTCTTGGATTTATATCTAAAAATTTCTTTTATACTCAACGATGTTTCCCTTTCATATTTGATCCATTATCATAGCCTTAACCATGCACATCATCGATATCAAAGATCAATAGCCTTCAACTCAGCTTGTGTAACATCAAATAATCCTTGACCAGTAGTATCATCAAAGTTTAGAAAACCTAAAAAGGATTCCTCAACACTAACACACGTAGAGGAGACTTTCATATATCTTACTATCAAAGACATTTTTTCTTGGTGACTAATATCATGGGTACAATCCAGTATCACAGAGTAATAATTTGCTTGCCTTATTTTCTTAATAGTCGCCGACCTAATTTCAAGTGCAAGTAATTGTATCAACTCATTTTGGATGCTATGACCTAGATAATGAAAATGAACCTCTTCACTCGTGATTCGTCGCACATGCTCCTTGATAAACGGGTCAAACATTTCCAACATTTCAATCAAACCCAAAAATTGCCATTGTGGTTTTGATGCAACCTCTCATTTGAACCGCGAAATGCTAAATTATGTTTGGCAAGAAATTTCACAATGCATATAACTTTAAAAATAACATTTTTCCAATGATCTCTCTCCTTCTCAAATTGCTTTTGCTCCACTTTATCAATTGTTTAATTCTTTTTTAATCTTCGACGCATTTCAAACCATGTAGCCATATTATTTATATGTTCAAACCTAACTTCATGTTCTTTTAGTCTAGTACCTAGATGTTTCCAGTCTCCAAAACCCTCATTAGCAAGATGACCTTTTGCAATCCCTTTTCTATGTATTTTGCAACAAAAACAAAAAACTTTGTCAAGCTCTTTTGAATATACCAACCATTCTCTATCACACCTTACATTATTTGGTAAAATTCTAGTATAAAAAGCAAATGAAAATCGTCTTAAATTTTTATCTTTAGGACCTTTCTCGATAGACTTATCTCTTTTAGGACCCTCTGCCACTAAAACTTTAATCATGTCAGAATTAAGACTATCCCAGTTTTTTGGATCAAATATATCAACATGATCAACATTAACCCATCGCGATCCTTAACCTTATCATCATGATCATGATCATTAACACAAACATTAACATCATCAACATCGTCAACTTCATCAACATTATCAACATCATCATTATAATTAATATTATCAGCCTCTATATTTTTGACATTAATATTGTCGGCACTCTCATCAGTACTACTATCACTGTCACTATTATTAGTGTCAACATTTAGATTCTCACTTGCAACATCTGACTTTATTCTAACGTATCTATGCATAGACCCAAATTCTTTCTTTTTTGACTCTTTAATTTTTCTTTTCTTTAAATGCTTTAAATGTCCAGATGCGTGTTTTCTCATCTTACGTGGCACGATTTCTAAAACACATCGAAACAATAACAAATATCTAATTAGTACTATGGGGCTACTTTATATTACGGAGTACATAATACTTAAACATAACACGGTAACACCTATCATTAAATACTTTGTATGCTAGATCAAAAGAGTAAATAACCAACTTCACTGATAAGTATCTAAACAGTTAATAATTAAAGCTCTGAACACAAAAGGTTGTAATCTCAATAAGTAGAAAGCAAAAAATCATAACTAAAATAAGTTGTGAAACGTTACCTGATCGAGTGATCGATTGAAGGAAAAGATATGAGGAATTTAATTAATGAGATGATATGGGATCGATTATCGATACTAAAAAATATGGCTGCAACTCGTAAAACTCTTTTCCTCCAAAGTCGAATGAGCAATTTTATTTTTTATTTATCTAATGCGACAAGTTTGTACTATTTATGTATATATAGTATTTGGTATTGGGCCTCACTGATTTTGCCTGCTCCATCTTTTGTACCAACTAACAAGTGTTATTGTATTGGAACTAGGATTATATATATATATATATATATATATATATATAATATATAATAATATAAATATAATTCAACTTTTTTGGTGGCCCTTATTGCGTTGTGGCCCTATGCCAATGTCCCTATCGCCCTTGTGAATAGCCGGTAATGTTGTACGGTATATAGCTCCTGTACACACCTTCGAACTAACAAAGAACATAAACAAGTCTTATGGAAGATAAATTGCGGAATGTAAATATACATAACATATAACGTGGTATCCACGACTAGGATAGTCGTGGCAGTCCACGGGATCAAACCAGAGAGATATTATTAAGCTCTGAGCTAAACTGCTCAGGCTCGTGCCAAATTACACGATCGTGCCTAACTGCACGATTCGTACTAAACTGCATGGGGTACAAACACATACACAAGATACAAGTTTACAATTACAATGAAGGGATATTTATAAGTGTGAGACCCTAATCCTCTTTACTTATTTTACCGATATGGGATATAAGCCTTCATAACTCAACATAAAACACATTAGGGTTGTTTATATAGGCATTGGGGAAAGTTTGAACTTCAAATTTAAAAGATTTTCAACATTTCCCGCCATGTAATTCACAGCTTTGCATATGTAATTTACAACCATTACTTCTGAAAATAGTGTAAGAGATATTCAAGTGAATTAAGTCATTCCAAAAAAAGAAAACACATTAGTGTAAGTTTTGACTTTTCCATCATGTGTGTATGTGTGTATTAAGGCTCATTCCAAAAATATTGTACGTTACAACTTTTCCATCGTGTGTGTATTAAGGCTTTAAATGCATTCCTTGAATAAATTGGAAAAAGTTCTTGTTGATTGTGTTGAATGAATATGTTCCTTCAATAAAAGGTTGAAAATGTATTATATGTAGTAGAGATAGAGATAAACGAACATTAGCGAACGGATTAGACGTTTTTGAACGTGAATAAATGAACAAAGCTTGTACTCATCTCCGCTCATTTAGTTAAATTAACACAAGATTGTATTAATGGCCGTTCAGTTAATTTATAGCTCCATCAATTATTTGTTTTTCTTTTATAAAATGACAGTTTTTCTTGTTAAGCCTTCCAATCGTCACTCGTTGAATTATCTGTTGGAAGTAAGCTTTTTCTTTATACACATGGGCCTCAATGTCATTCTTTTAAAGATCAAGTATAAAGTGTTCCCGGCTATATTCTTGAAGGGCTAAAGGAGTAAGATCTCAAGAGTTCAAGGGGTCAGAAGTAATTATTCAGCTCAAGGCTATATAATGCCTTATCAGGCTTATATTTTTTCATTTTATCTCATTGTTTTACTGTGTGTTGTTTAGTTTTCTCTCTCAATTATGATTGAGAAACCCTAGTTTGTATATTTGTAATTTCTTTTTCCTTGTATTGTAAACTTGCCTTTCTTTGGATTACATTCTGGTTAATAATAACAGTGAACCAAGGGGTGGTTGGCTGGGTTCATTGCTAATTGTTGTGGGTTTTAGAGCTTTGGTTTAACAATTTTTATATGGTATCAAAGCCAGGTTGCTCTATACCAAAGTTTTAAAATGTTTTTGACAATCTTGAAATTTTGGGTTTGTTCTAAAATTTGGGGTTTTGGTCTATACGTTTAGATCTTGGTTAATCAACTGGAAAATTTTTTGTTTTTAGTCTTGAATCTGTTAGGTCTAAGCGTTAATTGATCAATTAGAAGTATTGCTTACACTTTGTCATTAATTGTTGTTTTTTCTTGTGTTTTCTTTCAGGTTGTGATTCCGCTGTGCTGTTTGTTATTTTTGGATCTTCTTGATCTATCTTGAATTGTTGCAGCGCGTGCACTGTAACACCTCTCACGCCATTCTTTAGGTTTTGCAATTTTGTGTTGCTGCATTATTTGTTGTGTGATTTTTTATCTGCTGTTATAATGGTTGAGGGTGATAAATCTTCTAAGGATAAGGGGGCTGAAGGGGGTAGTAGCGATCTTAAGTTAGACATTTATGACCCTTTATATTTACATCCTCAAGACATTGGTTCTCAGCTGGTTACCTTCAAACTTGAAGGTACTGAGAATTACAAGGTCTGGTCTGCTGCTGTGCAATTAGCTTTACACACTAGAAACAAAATTGGGTTTATAACAGGAAAATGTGTTAGGAATGAAAATGAAGGACCTTTACAACAACAATGGGATAGGTGTAACGCTGTGGTTTTGTCTTGGTTGTTGGGTTGTGTGTCTCCTGAGTTGTATAAGGGACAAGTGTTTTGTAAAAATTCTAAGAATGTTTGGGATGAGTTAAAGGAGACATATGACAAACAAGATGGGTCTGTGATTTATAATTTGCATCATAAAATCTATACTTTAACTCAATCTGGTATGTCATTATCTGAGTATTATCATGAGTGTAATTCTTTGTGGAGGCAATTTGATTCTCTTGTTGATCTACCTGCATGTGTTTGTGAGGGAAGTGATAAACTTAAGGAACATGCTTAACTCCAAAGGTTGATGCAGTTCTTAATGGGTTTAGATGATGTGTTTGGGTCTGTTAGGAATATAATTCTTACTTCAAACCCTAAACCTGATGTTAAGTTTGCTTTCGCTACTCTATCTAGAGATAAATCCCATAGAAATA
>BQNB010142052.1:0-15782 GCA_026074375.1 Tanacetum coccineum | reverse complement strand
TTTAAAACTCTATGCTATATAAAGCCCGATCTTACATGTGAACGACTTACAAGTCTGTATACGGATTGTTGTATGCAACTGTTCAAGTGTTATAGAAAGTGTTTTTAAACTCACTTTTATGGTATTACAAAATTAATTACTTAATTTCAACACCAAAGGCTAGCGGTATGTGAGTGTTCTAACAAACTAAATGTTGTTGGTTCAAATCTCTTAAAAAATATATAAGATATAATTTGTGAGATAGATGATGTATGTTTTAAAACTTTGACGTTAAAAAAAGGACTATTTGATTCCAACCCTTCTTATTACTCATGACTTACAAGTCACTTTGACATGTTCTCGCAAGAGATAAAAGGTTCAAGTCTTATTAGAAACTACAGTGTTGCAGACATATGGCATGTTGTAGGGCAATTTTTGCACCTATGACGCCACTATGGCATGCCAAACTGCACCCCATGCCATGTTATCCGTCACATTGTGATCCCCTTCACATCTCGTTATTCGTTTTTTTGTTTTGTTTTGTTTTGTGAGTAAGTGGTAAGTATGTTATAAGAATTTTACTAGTAACGGTGTTTATTTTATAGTGGTGTTAGGCTGCCCACTATGGCATGGTCGACCGACTCGGTCGACGTCGGTCGCCGTCATAGTGGCATGTCGGTCGAGCTCTCGGTCGCCGAAGACACTTTGTGAATTTTGTCGCCTGCTCGACAACGGTCGTGTGAAGTCCTTTTTCTTTTTTCTGTTTTGTGAATTTTGTTTTTTCTGTTTTGTGTTTGTATGCGTGTGTTTGTGTCTATATTGTGTGTGTGTTTTGTTTTTGTGTTTTGTATGAGAATGATATTTTTAAATTATGGAAGAAAAGAAAGATTTGTGGAAGAAGGGCATGAGAAAAACTTGAACAACTTTTAGCAGAAAATGATTGGTCAAAGTGAATAAAGCTTTTATTGTTTAGTTTTTGTCGTTTACTGTTGTAGCGTCTCTAAATAATATACACATCGTCAATCATATATACGAAAGAGTGAAAAATTGTAGTGTCTCTAAATTTTATTGTGTTTCGTATTTTTTATTTATATATAACTAATAAGTGTAAAATTGTAAATGAAAGTATTAAAAAAAATTGAAAAAAAAAATATGAGCGTCGCCTTATAGTGGCAAAAGATCGCATGTAAGTCGCCGGAGAGAGAAAGCTGATGTGGCACCGTAAAGTGCAGGTCAAGACCGACGTGGGCAGCCTTATAAAGTATACACTAAAATGACATCGTCTATTAAAACTTATACACTGTGTTGTACCTGGTCCTCTTTAACACAAATTCAGGAGGAGCAGTAATGGACCCAAAAACAAAAAATATTAGGTCGATTTCATTGAAGCTAAAGTTGACTCGTAACACAAGACTTTTGGACATGGTTCGTTTTATTTATACACTATGTAGCAAAAATCCATGTGGTTCAAATGCACCCCCAAAAAAACCCCTCGGCTCAACCCTGTTCGAGAATGGCCAGTAAAAGAGTCAAAAACGGTTACAGGGATACCTCGATTTAGCCACGTGCATCTAACGCTACCGTTTATACGAGTAGTTGTATGTACATGTAGGATCTACATAAATTTACTCAACAACGCGTAATATTAGCTCATCGAACACTAGCAGTTGGGAACATAATAGTATCACAACCATCTTGTATCAGACCAAATTAAACGACATCATTGCATTGCATTGCATTGCAGGATGCAGAACCATGAATAGACAAAGTACGTACAACATCTAAAAGCACTGTATCATGTTAGGAAAATTTGTTGCAATAACTCGTGGCAAGTCCCCATTTAATAAAATTACCTTAAATGCACTTTTGTTTGGTGAGATATGTTTAATATGATCATAGAGAAAATAGTTTAGTTCTACACGAACCAATATATGAGACGTGACACTAGCTACTTTATTGTTATTGTACATAATTCCATTGAATTCATGTTTTTTTATACTGAGTTCCTTGGCTGGGGCCGGACACAGTATTCTAAGTCGTCAGGTGCATATTTTTTTCACGAATACGAAGGAAATAAAAAGATATGTAACACAAAATTTTAGGATAATGTTCATTCCGGAGAAATCAAGATTTTTCACGAAAATTTACACTACGTTTTTTTGGAACGGCAATTTGTGGCTACATGGCCTCTAGCTCAGAAGGCGTAGCGAGCCTACACAACCAGGTTGGGTCTAGCCCAGAAGGCAATGACACCCTTCCCTTTACACACGTGGGAGGAAATCCCTATCGCCCTAGACAAGACTCGAACATGAGACCTTGCCTAGGAGGGTAAAACCTCCATACCATTGGACCAAATACCCGTTGGTAAAAAATTTACACTACGTGACAAACATCCATCGGATTTCTGCGAAAACCAGAAACCCCCTAGATCCGTCCCCGCTCATGACTATAGGCTATGATTATGCTTAGGCTTACCAAAGTTTAAATCATTTATGTATGTAATGAAATCTCCAATTCTTGTATGTAATGAAAATTTACCAGGAGTCCCTCAACTCGCTCTGCATGATAGTTAACGCGTTTGTTCTCCCAAATATGGATGACCGATGGAGCTGGAGCTTAGAAGGTTTAGGTTTGTTTACTGTTAAGTCTTCTCGTTCTTTTATCGACGATATTTTTCTGCCTAATGCTGGTGTCTCAACGCGGTGGATCAAGGTTCTTCCTATCAAAATTAATGTGTTTGCTTGGAAGGTTTTTTTGGACGCTTTCACTACAAGAATAAACCTGTCTCTTCGAGGAATTGACATTCCCTCGATACAATGTCCTATTTGTAATTTAGCCGTGGAATCTTCGTCTCACATTTTCTTTTCATGTCCTGTGGCTCGCAAAGTGTGGCGTAAAATCATGATCTGGTAGGAGCTCGATGATCCTGCTTTTCATTCCTACAATGAGTGGCTTCTTTAGATCGTTAACATACGCTTGCCTAAACAATTGAAGGAATTTCTTGAAGGTATTTGCTACGTGATGTGGTGGCTCATTTGGAAGTTCAGAAATCTTTTGCTCTTTAGTGATTCTCCTCCTAAATAGGAGACTCTCTTTGATGACGTAGTCCAAATGTCGTATTTGTGGATGAATAGTCAGTTTAAGTCTAAGATCAATTGGATCTCATGGTTAAAAATCCCCAATCGTATTTGTTTGTAATCTTTTCTAGCTCCTTGCTAGTAATTTCAATAAAATTTTCGCCGTTCAAAAAAAACTATTTAGATCTTGAGAAAAATGTACCAACCTTTCACGGGATGGGATTACGTTGTTGTAATAATAAATATTACATATTTTACACATTATACTCACATTTTAGAAACTAAACGTCGTCGTTTTTTTACCCAAAATCACTATTCATTTTAAGCACTGTAGCACTGTACTGTAGCTACAGTGCTACAGTGCTGGCCCAAAAAAAACACAAAAATTTTAGCCCAAAAATTTGGGTCCCCCAATTAAACTATTTTTTTTTCTTTAACAAAAAAAAAAAATGTTGGCCGCAAAATAGGGAGAGGAATAAAATGCGTTACAAAAATACCTACGAAACATTCAGATAAAAAAATATCCGGGTAAACAGTTCCGAAATTGACTTATACCAGCCCAAAAATTTGGGCCGACGCCAAGTAGGTTTTTTTAGCTTTTATAAAAAAAAAAATTTTAGACACGGGCCCAAAATAGGAGAGGAAAAAAAAGTAACAAAGTACCGACGCCATCAGATAAAAAAATATCCGCGATAACAGTTCGCCGAATTGACTACTTAAATAATAAACCCGCAGCTATTAAATATGAAGGCCAAAAGAACCCCCCAAAAAATTGGGCCGCCCAATTAGTTTTTTTTTTTTTTTGTTAATATTGTTTGCCGCAAAATACGGAGGAAATAAATGTTAACAAAAAGTACCGAACGCATTAAGCATAAAAAAAATATCCGAGGTTAACTTTTCCGACTGACTTAAAACACCCCAAACAGTTGGGCCGAACGCCCAATTATAAAAAAAATACTCGCGTAACACATTTCTGAATTGACTATAGTGAATAGTATACCCCGCACTATTACCACGCACGTTTTTTGACCCAATATCAACTAGCTCATTTTAAGCACTCGTAACTGACAGGCTGGGCACACCAAAAAAGCGCCCAAAAAATTTGCCTATAAAGTTTGGGCCGCCCAAGTAGTTTTTTTTTTAAATTGTTGGGCGCATAATAGGGAGGAAAAAAATGTACAAACAAAAATACCGATCCGCATTCACATAAAAAAATATCCGCGGTAACATTTCCGAATTGAGCCTTAAAGGCCTAAAAATTTGGGCCGACCCAATACTTTTCTTAAAAACAAAAAAAAAAAAACACAAATTGACGGCACAAAATAAGGGAGGAAAAAATGTTACACAAAGTACCGACGCATTCGATAAAAAAAAAATATCCGCGATACACATTTCCGAATGACTAGTCACTTACAAAAATAAACCCCTCACTACTTAAAATGACAAGCAAAAAAAAACCTGAAAAATTTAGCCAAAAAATTAGGCCGGGCCCCAATTTATTTTTTTTTTTTTTTTTTTTAAATTGTTGGCGCAAAATATGAGGAAAAAAATGTTTACAAAAGTACCGACGCATGCAGATAAAAAAATATCCGCGTATCATTCCGAATTGACTTATACCGGCCTCTCCACATAGTCTTGGGCACGCCCCAATTATAAAAAATACTCGGCGATAATCAGCACAACATTCCGAATTGACTTATACTGAAAAAGTATACCCGCACTCATGACATATGAGACCGACAAAATAACTCCACAAAATTAGTAGAAAAAAAAAGAATCTTATGTCTCGCAAACAACCCTCGAAAAATTCAGCGCGCCCGCATACTACTATTGCAGGAAAAACAGATAACTTCTCTTTTAAACACGTAAAAAAAACAAAAAACTGCGCGAAAAAACAAATAAAAATAAATACTATCTCATTTCACAAGTAAAACTTAGTCGTCTGTTTTGGGCGCGGCTACTTTGCTTAAAATGAACAGGTTCTACAGTAGCCGCAACTGTAACCCACACTATCCCCAAGCCAATGGGCTCGGTTACTGTTCATCAGCAAAAAAAAAAAAAAACTTTATTATCCCTCTCCTCTTTTTTGGCCAAAAATAAGAATTTTTTTTTTATAAGAAGTACTCTCATCTTTAACTATTTACGACTATCTATCGGCCTGGGCAAAAAAAAAATGCGCGATTGTCATCTTATATAAGAACAAAAACAAACTATTAAACAACAGACCGAAAAAATAAACCAAAAAAAAAAAATTAACGTCCAACAACAACGCGCGAAAAATTAACGCCCGCAGCAACGCGCGGTTAATCTTGCTTGTTTATAACCATGGATAACCGGTAGTTAATCAATATTAACGCTTTAAGCAACATTTATTCTAAACATGTGTTCATTAGGAGATCTCATTTATCTAGAATAATTTAGTGAGTTGTGGAGTCCATGGTCGTCGAAATGACGATGTGTCAATACTCGAAATGGTTTGGAGCACATAGTCCCTCACTCCCTCCATAGGTAAGATGCTAAATTAAGTTTTGTTGTTTTTATACACATATTTTTACACACGTTGATACATACGGTTTTATGCATGTTTTTATACGCATTTTTATACACACATTTGTATACACGTTTTTATACGTACAAGTTTTATACAATGTTTTATATTACACTTTTTTATACACTTTTAACACACATTTTTTATACACATTGTTAACACGTTTTATACTAACCGTTTTTACCCACTTTTTTATACACGGTTTGTAGGCACGTTTTATATAACGTTTTTAAACAAGTTTTTATAACGACTTTTTATAATGACGCTTTTATATACGTTTTTTTAAACACGTTTTATACAATTTCTATCACGTTTTTAACACCTTTTTATCAACATTTTATATACATAGTTTCATACACACGTTTTTACACACGTTTTACACACACGTTTTTATACACACATTTTTACACACCTTGTTATACTCACATTTTTATATACATTTTTTATACACACCTTTTTATACACATTTTTACATACGTTTTTATATACACATTTTTACACACACACACACACACACACACACACACACACACACACACACACACACACACACACACACACATATATATATATATATACACACACACACACACACACACACACACACACACACACACACACACACACTTTTTTTATGCACTATAAAACGTTTTATACACATTTCACAACATAGATTTTTTAATACACACGCTTTTATACACGTTTTAATATACGTTCTAATACACACCTTTTTACACACATGTGTAAAACGTATATAAAAACGTGTATAAAAACGTGGGATAAAAACGTGCATAAAAACATGTATAAAAACGTGCATAAAAACGTGTATAAAAACGTACGTAAAGCGTATATAAAAACGTGTGTAAAATGTATGTATAAAAACGTGTGTAAAAACGTGTATAAATACCCGTGTTTAAAACGTGTGTATAAAAATGTGTATAAAAATGTGAGTATAAAAACATGTATAAAATTGTGTGAATAAAAACATGTATAAAAACGTGTATTAAAATGTGTATAAAAACGTGTGTATAAAAACCCGTGTATAAAAACGTGTATAAAAACGTATATAAAAATGTGTGTATACAAAACAGTATAAATAATTGAAAAAAGATAAAAACGCTATAAAGAAACCATGATAAAAATGTGTGTATATAAATGTGTGTATTTAAAACATGTATAAAAACGTGTATAAAAATGTGTGAATAAAAGCGTGTATAAAAACGTGCATAAAAATGAGTGTATAAAAACGTTTGTAAAAACATGTATATAAATGTGTGTATATAAACATGTGTAAAAACGTGTATAAAATTTAAAAATAATAAGATCAAAGAGACTTTTTTAAAAAAATCAAATTTCCATTTAGTTATAAATGGTTGTTAGTATAAAGGACTAACGTTGCAATTATATAATAAACGATCGTTAGCTTAACCTGCTCCAGCAGGTCACCGGTACACACAATGTACAAAATTTGAATGTTTAGTGACACATTAGGGAAAAAAGATGGCTATATAAAAAGACAAAAAATGTCAAGTTAGATAACTTTTTAAATCATTAGCCCTTTTTAATAGGGTTAATTACTTGAAAATGTATTATACTTGTCACTTTTTGTTATTGTGTGTACCAACAATGTTTTTTTCTTATGTGGTGTATGGAACTTGTCAATTTTGACTTTGTGTGTATTTATGACCAATTTTAAAAAACCTACTTTTGGCATATTTTTGTAGGGTAAAATGGCGCATTTTACATGGCTGAAGAGTGGCAAAATTACAACACACATAATTCCAAATTTGAAAGTTCAAATACACACGATAAAAAAAAAGGTCGATACACACAATAACAAAAAAGTACAAGTAAGAAACATTTTGAAGTAAATATCCAAACTTTTATTTTTATTTTTTAAGTTTTTAAAAGAAACGTGTTCTGTGTACATGTGTTTATAACATATAACATATATACCCAATGAAACTTCATAAATTACCTATTTCCTCAAAATACAAGTTTTTAATGCATAATGTATAATAAAATTAAAACATGTTTGAAGAAATATGTAAATATTAAAGTTTTTTTGGGATAGATATAATTGCCCCTTCATTTTATGTGTAGTATAGATAAATGTTTGCATCTTCCGTGTAACTTCAACTTATTATTTCATCCCTCACATAAAAGTCTTTACCTTGCTATTTGTATTTGTCACACAAAAACTATTCACTTTACTGTTTTATTTTACAATGTTGACTTTTAAAATCCTTATCTTTCATTTACAGAATAAAAAAATGGACACTAATATACACATACGAATTTTTTTTCGATGTTAATAAATGTATTTTGTGTCAAGTATAATCATTCTATAAATGATTAGCCCTACATATTTGTCACACAAAAACTATCCACTTTACTGTTTTTCAATTATAAGTGAAAGCTTGACAATTGATTAAAACAAGTTAGGTTCACCCGCGCTTCGCGACGGGATGTTTGGCGGCCGGTGTTTTCGGTTGGACGTATTAGAAGGTATATTTTTGTAAAAAAAAAAAAATTTGCGGTCGTTAAGCAACGACCGATTTAAAGCACTGTTTTGGTGCATTCTAAAAAAAAAACTAACGGTCGACCGCTAGTGGGGAAAGGGGTATTTTATAAAAAAAATTAAAATGAGGGTAGTTTTCGTAATTTAACATAAAAAAAATTAAAAATGATGTCTGTTTCGTAATTTATACATAGTGCGAGCGGGTATTTCGAAAATATTATGAGGGGCTATTTCGTAAATAAAACAAAAGGAATCGGGTCGTGGCGCGTTGACTGGGTCGGGCGTCGAAACCTGACAATACCGATAAACATCAGCAAAATTTGTCGAAGATGAATATTTTTGAAAAAAAAATCAAAAAAACAATTCTTAAAAAAAAAACATTTAAAATGCGTCGGAACATCATAAAAAACACAGCACCGATTACAAAAAGTGCGAGAGAGTATTTAAAAAATAAAACAAAATTTTTTTTTCCTAACGAAAAAAAAAACCGATCGAGCACGCGGGTAGAGGTTGAGGCCGGGCATATAAAACTAAGTACCCCGGCAAGCCCGTGCTTTAAAAAAACGCACAACTAAATGCGCCAAAAAGTGCAAAATATAATGCAAGCGAGAGGGTCATTCCGAGGGAAAATAAAAGGAAACATTTTCTTTTAAAACATTTTTTGAGAAAGAACAAAAAAACGTGATTATTAGCGAGGCGCAAGAGAGTTTCTGACAGGAAAACTTAAAGTTTTATATCCATAAAAAAAACGGACCGATTGACACATAAAACTGTGCACAGATGTGTAATCAGAAGAAAAAAAAGGAAAATTTAATTATTACAAACTTTTTTGATGGACAAAACAAAAGCGGAAAAAAAACTGGTAAACAAAAAAACTAACTGTTAGACAAAACGAAAACCAACATAAATTCGAATAAAAAAACAGAACGGATAGGCCTCCGGACAAAGTGCGCAGTAAAGAGGAGTATTTCTCCAGAAAAACAAAGGACCCTTTATACTTTTTAAAAAAAATTTTACTTAAGAAAAAAAAAAAAAGCGGACGCGAATTAGCGGAGCGCGACGAGGTTTGAGGGAAAACTTAAAGGTATTATTGTACATAAAAAAGAAACAGACCAGATGACTCAACAGCGCGGAGAGGAGTATTCCGAGAAAACAAAAAGGAAAGTTTATACTTTTAAAAATGTTTCTTTGAGAAAAAACACAAAACGTTAAAAGAAAAATCAATGTACAAGCGCAAAGAAGAAAAGAAAAAAACAAAGGGGGGGTCTCATTTAATGATCGGGAGAGTCCAAAGAAAAAAAAAAACTCACTGTAAAAGAGAGAAAGAAAACGAAAAACAAAAATAAAAAGGGGCGGTCTACACTAACAAATGTCGGAATCAAAAAAGTACGAGAGATTGCAATCTAAATTTTTTGAGGCGGCCGAGTAAGGACTACCTTTTGAATATGATACATAAGTAAAAGTAATCTACTTCAATAAAGAGCGTCTCATAATATTGTACTAATGTTGACTTTTCTCTAGAATATTTAATTTTTAACTTTGACTTTAAAATAACTTTTTTTTATGTTATATATTATATTGAATATAAATTATATCAATGAACAATAAATATTAAAACCTCAAACTAATTACATCTAAAGTTTTTGCATCAACGTTTTATATAAACAACAGGTAACTAGCATACATAGGAAAAAAAAATTAAATAATAGTTGAGGCCAAAGTTGTAAAATAAAGATCTCAAAAGTCAACACTAGACAATAATTATGGGACGGGGTGAGTAATATTGCTCACTCCTTGAAATCTAGGGGTGAGCAGAAAAAACCGAAAAAACCGAAACCGAAAAAACCGAACCGAAATAACCAACCGAAACTAGAAACCGATGGTTCGGTTTTTACTTTTTTAAAAACCGAAAAATTTCGGTTCGGTTTCGGTTTTCATCCAAAAAAACCGAACCTAAAAACGACACGACCAATCAATTTTATAAAAAATATAATAATTAATATAATTAAAATAAATAAATCAAATATATGATAACATCCAATTTTTTAAATCATATGTTGATATAAATATAATATTATATATAAATATATACATATATATTAAAATTATTTATTTGTAATTAAATAAAATAATATCTACATATATATTAAATACTATATATAATATATAAACTGCGACTTTTGTCACAATGTAAACAGTGAGTTTCTACGTGATAATACATATCGTTTACATAATATGGACATACGGACATCAAAATATGTTATCTATTTCACATGCAGTTGTGATAGTCTCAGTTATATGTCTGTAATAATCTATGACGAAATTCTTCGGGTAATATTATATATGCTCATGATTGAAAGAAAAACAATATTCTTTATTTTCCTACTTATTTTATTTTCTACGTAAAACAAAATTATTAATATAAATTAGCCACAACTAAATATAGACGGTTTGAAACCGAAAAAACCGAAAAACCGAACCAAAAAAACTGAAAAACCGAAAAAATCGAACCGCCAAAAACCGAGCGGTTTCGGTTTTTGGTTTTATAAAAACAGACTATCTCGGTTCGGTTTCGGTTTTAGCCAAAAACCGACCCAAACCGAACCGTGCACACCCCTATTGAAATATAAATTGTATAAAGAAAAACTTACATTTCAATTTTGGTAAACGTTGAATCAGATTAATTTTCATAAAAAATCAGAAGTACGCATGATTTTAGAAAGAGTAGCGCAGTGTGCTTACGACACGTTATAGGGCCAAAATGACACCTATGACATCCCTATAACAGTTATAAATGTACTATCACTTGGTGTTATAGCGCCAATGTCATCTCATACATATCGTGTTACGGTTTTTTAATGTCTTCCAATTTTTGAAAATGTCCATCTCTAGTACTGGAGCAACATTTAACAGCATTTAATTGGCCACCTCTAGATTTAAGAGTTTGTGGTACTTCTGTAGCCATTAATGGATCTTGATTTTAAAAATCATTTGAGTAGTTTTATTAAAATCTTTTGAAAAGGTTTTATAAATCAAACTGCTCTGATACCACTTGTTGGTCCCCTTGAATGTGATATATGGTTTATTAAGTTAAACAAATCACATTCCATCGCAACAAAGTGATGTTTTAAACAAATATATAAGACATAATAAGAACAAGTTTAAAACAACACGATATTAACTTTTCAACGTATAAATTCTTATTAGAATAAAATAAAGAATCTATGACATACTTTGCTTGCAGAATAACAAAGTAGTTAAACGCAATTTGGGTGATCTCCTCTACAACTTAAACTTGAACCTAAGCAACACGTATAAGTACAAACTTTTAACCAACACTTAAGCTTCAACTTCAATGGTTCTATAGTTTGATTTTGGGAGTAAATTGCTTTTGAATGTGTTTCACATTAATTGCAAGAGATGCATATTTACTCTCACATATTGTTCTTTTTATACTCAAGGAATTAGGGTTTACAAAGGGTTCTCTAGGACACATGTCATGCATTGGATGAGTTGTTGAGATCTCATTTAATGCAGACATGCTTTAAGGTACTAGGAACAATCCTTTAGGGAAAGTTGTTGTACTTCTATACCAACTTTAGAAGCATTCATTCACAAGGAGATATGCTTTATTCTTTTTGATATAAAGCATATCTTTTTCCCTCCTTGTAAACCTTCTAGAAGTGAAACATTTCATTTCAACTTCTAAGAGGAGATCAACATCATTCAGCTTGGCATTGCCAACCAAGCTGAAGTGAAGCTCTTGCTAAGGCCTTCTTCAGTTTCTGAACTGCCACATAAACTGAAGTGAATATACTACTTGATCTTCCAAGTGCCTGAAGAATTGAAGCTGAACTGTCTTCAGCTAGACTATACTTAGGGTATTTTATGTTTAAATCTACTGAGAAACTAAAGGGCTCTGAACTAACCCAACAATCTCCTCCTCTTTGAATATACAAATCACCTAAGTTAAAATCAATTGTAAGTGAGCAAACAACTTCTTCTTACATACTGGTAAAATAAAGAACAACATATACTGATAAACATTCATAACAACTTTCATTACAATACAATACAATACAAAAGATAAGTTACTACAAAAGTTTACAATTACTACCGCCTTAGTTGTTCAATAAGCCTTATTTGCTTGTTAGGATTTAGGTTCCTCTTCTCAACTTTAGCAACTAAGAAGGTACTAAAAGTCCTAGTAAGATCATTGATTCCAGGCCTTTGGTGAAGTCTAAAGAAAATTTCTTGTATATTGTACAACATTTCATTGTTTAGTTTTTTAAAATCTTTAATACTTACAAAATCATTTGTTTGACTAGAGTTGAACAAGATCATTCCCAAGGATGGTTCATTGAGAACTGTTCCAGCTTGATGGTCATTAAACTGAACTGGTCTCTTGTACTTTTTGGTTGACCTGAAGTAGTCATGAAGGTCATTAACATTCTTCCTCCTTCTTCTTAGCTAGAAGGTTTAACTTGATGACATGATCTTGTTCATCTAGAGGTTTACTGAAGTGTAGTTCCAATTATGCTTCAGTTATGTGAAGGGCATCTAATATTTGCCTTATCTGAGTGTAGATGGTGGTCCACCCAGCTCGAGTCCTTTTAGGACAGGCTTTTATCACTTCCTTCCATTCTCCTAAGTGCAAATCACTAGCCTTGAAATTTTGGATGACTTCATCTGAACCATCATCCCTATAGACCTTCAGTGTGATAGGAACCTTTCCTCTTGAAAGCACATCACAATTTGTGATTTTTCATTTAGCCCTTTTGTTCAGCATTTTAAGGCAGTATACGTCATACTTTACCTTATCTATGTACATATTTTCCACCACATCAAAACCCAACAAATCAATCAGGTCTTGCTTAGCCTTATTGATCTTAGACGTTTCAGCATCAACTTTGACAGTCTATTCAATCCCCTATTGGTTCTTAATCTCCTCTACAGTCATTTGGCGAATTTCACCTTTTTCATTGACATAAGTAAACTTCTTGAGAGGTTTTTGCATTGAAGTTTCAACCACGGAACTTGAAGGTTTGGTCTCAGCATCAGAGTCACTAGCAGACTTCTTTAACCATTTCCTCATGAGAAACAACTTTCTTACTCTTATCTTTGACTTGTTCCCCCTCAGGTTGAAGGGTGGTCTTTAGAGGACTAGGGAGAAAGAGAGATTGAAATGGTAATATTATGGGAATGATAAGAGCAGATGTTGTTGTGGTGGTGACTAGAGGGATGATAGTTGTAGTTTTAGGAATGGTTGTTGTATCAGTGATGGTTGGTTCTTTGTTAAGGTTTGTTTTTACTACATCCTTTTCAAACCTTCTTAGAATAGCTGAGTGATAGTGGCTTGGTTTGTTTACTTCTCCCCTTCAGCAGGTCGAGTGTCAGCTTGACCTGCTGAAGGTACACTTGTATCACTAGCTTTTTGGGATGATGATTCAATTGCATGTGCAAACCTGTCCAGTGCTTTAATAACTTTGTTTAGAAGACTTGGAAGAGCATCCAAAACCTTAAGCTTTGACAACTGAACATTAATGGAAGAAACTTGCTTTTGTAAAACATGTAATCTAGCTAGAAGGTCCAGCTTAAGGTTCTCCAATGCATCAACCTTTTTTTGTAAGAGCATAAATATAAGACTGGAACTCCTTTAGTTTGCCAGGAAGCTCTTTCAATTCACCTGGAATTTCAACTTCCAGCTCTTCCACATACTTCTTTATGTCCTCTACTGCCCCGTTGATGTCAACAATCTTTGAAAGGAGTTCCTTCAGCTCAGTTGGTATGGAGGTACAAAAACCATGATAAGTTAGAAGCTTTGAAAGTTCAGGTTTCATAGATTTTACCAGTAGCTTCGTAAACTGTTCCATATTGGGAAATAAGGGTTGAGCAGATAGAAAAGCAGCTTCAGCTTCAGCAGCTGCCTTTTCTTTCTCTAGCTTGTTGTTCTGAGACTGAAGCAATAGAACCTGGGTGCTTAGTTCATGAATCTTGATGGATTTAGGAGATGAAGGAGGTGGAACTGAAGTGTCTTCAGTTTTAGCATTAGGTTTAGCATGACTTCCTCCTCGTCATTTAGAACCATAAAGGGTTGATCATCTTTTGGGAAATCCAACTTCATAGTTTCAATGCCCACATCTTTGACCAACTTTGACAGATCCTCCAGCTTGATTTCTTCAATAACATCATCAGAACTTGTGAATTCAGGAGAAGTGTCAAATTCTGGCTCATTGCTGGCTTCCTTTTAAGTTCTCGTTCCAGTTTAGACAGTGCCAACCCATCTCTAGCAGATTGGGTTTTCGTCTACATAAAGATTTGGGTTAGTACCTACAATAATATGATTAAATGAAAAGTTTTTGGATCCTTCATCATTACCTTGTTGTTGAGATAATAAATCCTTTGGAGCAGATTTTCCAGGATTAGCTTCAGCTGTGGAATTTGCTAAAGCATCATGTCCTGATGAAGACTCAAAGTGTATCATGGTAGAAGCTGAAAATACAAGTTCTGTTGATGATACTGACACAACACTAATGAGCTGAGGGTCGGCTCTTACTTCACTAGTGATCCATAAACAACCTGGGCTACTGGTTGCTTGCTGGGTCTTTTTATGCATTTCAGCGACCACAAGGGTGGAACCTGAAGCCTGGCTAGGGTTCTTGTCCTTGGCCATACCAGACTTACTCTTTTAAAATGGCCAACTTGGGATTCAGTGGCCTCTTTTGAGAGAGACGCATTTTTGGTTGCCTCCAATTTGGACAAAGGATTATTTATTGTTGAAAGAGTTGATTTCTTCCTCCGTCTAGTTTTAGCTCCACACTTTGCGCCTTTATAATCATTCTTCTTAGTTTGAGAAGAGGTTGTGGGAGCTTGAAATGCCACAAGCTCATTTACTATGCAAATAACCAACATGTGGTCAGTGAAGGGAGGTCTTTCAGGTTGGTTTTTCTTTAGTGCCCAGTTGTTAACACTAAAGATTTTAGTGGGGATTGGTGTGACTTTATCATCTCCATAATCTTTCATCTTGTGCTCCAGTAACAAAGACAAAAACCTTGTGTATGGGATGACTTTTTCCCTATTTTTCTTAATTTAATTTTGAAAGAATGTCATCCCAGATTAATTTAGCAAAATCTATGTTCATCCAATTTACTAGACAATAAAGTATCATAGGATCCTTGTTGGAAATTTAATCAAACCCTTTAGTTTTACCCACTAAATATTGAATAATTTGGGCCATCAGCAACCTCCACCTAGGAGGAAGAAAACTCTTCTTGAGAGTGCATGTGGGTTAAATTAGACCATTATACCTAATTATTAGAAAGCATTGTTTGACCAACTCTTAGGTAGGTGGTTCAACATAGTCACTGGAGTGAGAGATGTAGTTTGCCTCAATGGCATTCTTAAAGGAGTTAACCCCAACTTCTCATTTGGTGCTCCTAGTGGGAGTTGAAAACCAAACCTTGTTGGTTCTTGGAAGAATTTTGGCAGTGTACCAAAACTCAATAAGGTATTCCTTGTATTGTTTAGAAGGTTGTTTGGTGAAGGAATTTCAAAGGCAGCACTTGGAAATGAAATCAGACACAACTTCGAAAGAGGCTGAGTTATTATGTTTAGGGTAGAGAAGTGCAACTTCATTGTTTGGTTTGATATTGATTAA
>BQNB010142051.1:0-17186 GCA_026074375.1 Tanacetum coccineum | reverse complement strand
AAAGCTTTTGTGCAAGACAGTCACATTCCTTGACTTTATGAAGATATAAGCATTGTAATTCAGTGATCTCATCTAAATCTTTAGACACACATTCTTGCAAAAGCATATCATACATGTTGGAAAATTCTGCCTTATCAGATTCAAGTTCATCAAGTTCATCTTCAAGAGATTCAACGTACTTTAAATCTGCATGCATTTCTTGCTTAAGTTCATGTACAAATGCAAAACTATCATTCTGAGTCTTAAGGGCAAGGGGCATCAAACATGTCTTAACTAGGATTTCCATATCTTGCGCAGTTGGGTTACAAAGATGAAGAAGGTCGTTTGAATGTTTTACCCATGCTTGATTGACAATTTCTTTCAGATGATTAATGTTATTTGTCATGACATTATATGCTATGTTTTTGAAAATATTTGGTTTTGTTTTCACAAATGATTTTCTCCACATTTTCTTTCTTATTTCATTTGCATGTGCGAACTGAATTTCATAATGCTGAGTCGGGGGTTTAAAATTTTCATAAAGACTATTTAACTTTGTGTAGTCAAAAGGTTTCACTAAGTCTTTATTCAATTTTGATCGACTTTCTTTATCAAGAGTCAGAGTCTCTTCCCTATTGGGGACGAGTCTATTTGCAAGATCAAATTGGTCATATGGGATCACATACAAACATGGTTTCTCATATTGAGCCTTTTTGAGGTACATTGGATTGGCAAAGGTAGGTCTTCCATTAAATGTAGGGCATTTGGGTGCTAACATATGAATGGTTTGGATTGATTGACTCCTTTTTAAAACAATTTCATTCAAAAAGTTTAATTGGTTTTCCAGTGAAATCATTTTGTCAATATATTTTTCTTCCTTAAGCTTCAAATCCGTTATGACCTTTGTTTTCTCTTTGACAAGACCTTCGTAATGTGACTTTGTTAAAAGACTCTGTTTGACTAACTCATCGTGTTTCTCTTTGACAACAGAAATTTCGTAGGCTTTAACTTTTAAACCTTCTTTTATGTCAATTTCTTTTTGAGCTAATAGTCCTAGAGTTTCATTTAACTTACGTTCAAGTTTGTCATAGTCAACTGTACGATCATTAAAGGCCTTGTACCTCTCAAACTCAGTCTGTTTATTTTGAAGTGCAACTAAGCAACTATCCCGAATACTATTAGATTCCCCTAGAGTTCTACTAGTTTCCGCAAGAATAGATTTGCACTCAGTTAATTCTTGAGTCAATGTTGCATTTGCTTTCTTTAATTGCTTTTGAATCTTTTTATTTTCATCGACATCAAGAAAGGATTCTTCCGACTTTCTTGTTTGTTATGATTGAGAATTATATAAGCTTACTATTTTGCGGAATATCCTAAAAACACCTCGTACGAATTAGGTCAACTTGGTGAGGTAATCTTTTGTATTAAGAATGAAGCATTTGCTTCCAAATACTTTGAAATAGTTAATGTTAGGTTTTCTACCTTTTAACAAATCGTATGGGTTTTTTTTCCTAAAATACGTCTAATGGAAATGTTATTAATTATATAGGTTGATGTATCGACCGCGTTACACCAAAATTTTTGTGGAATGGATTGTTCATCTAACATAGTCCTACTTATTCCTTGTAGAGTGCGATTCTTTCTTTCCACTACCCCATTTGATTGTGGAGTACGAGGAGCGGAGAAATTGAGAGAAATTCCATTTAAGTCACAATAGTTTCCGAATTGTACTTCATTATCAAATTTTCGACCATCATCCGTTCTAATTGACACTATGGAACATCCTAATTTATTTTGAATCATTTTACTAAATTTTTTGAAAGCTTCGGTTTTATTTCCTAAAAATCTAGTCCATGTAAATCGAGAATAGTCATCTACAATTACTAAGGTATCACGATTTCGTCCATAACTCTATATGGAGGAAGGGCCAAATAAGTCCATGTGTAATAATTCTAAGTATCTAGTCGTCGATACTATGTTTTTGGCTTTGTGACTTGCATGAGCTTGCTTTCTAATTTTGCAAACGTCATAAAAATATCGGTCAAATTTAAGCTTAGGTAGATTTCTAACTAACTCCTTAGATACTAGATATTGTATTAATTGTATGTTTGCATGACCTAGTCTCCTATGCCATAAGGTAGAATTTTCATCTAAGGTTGCCAGACATATTTTATCTTTTGGCTTATTTCCTATTTTCATCACATATAATCATCATTTTCTAATTCCTCTACATATGAATTTTTCATCTTTAATTATTTCACTATCATGTTCGGTAAATATTACTTTGCACTTATTATCACATATTTGACCAACACTTAGCAAGTTAAATTTAAATTTATTTACGTGCTCAACATTTTCAATAACTAAGGAGTCATGAGAAATCGTACATTTGCCTATGATGTTACCACGCAAATTGCTTTCGGAAATAACTTTCGGTTACCCGTCATGTATTTTGAGCACCCACTATCTTTAATCCACTCGTTAGGCTCCAAGTTTATTCTTAAGCATATCTCATTAGACGCTTGAGCTACAAGACAAGTTTCGTCTTTAGTCTTTTCTTCCTCATCTTCGAATCAACTAGTGTAGTAAGATCCAATAGTCCTCTCATCGTGCAGAGTTGAATTGACCAAACTACCCCCATAATAAGTTTGTCTTGACATCTTGAATATTGAGATGGAGTTCACCTTGGTAATAAACCTCCTCATTCTACCCACATTTCTTGAGCTGTCCTGACATGCATCAAAAACAGTTGAGTATATTTCATCTCCAAATTCCCCTGTCAATTATCAAATGGATCGCTTCCTTTTCCAGATTGAAACTGACTTTGTTCTCAGGATCATATTCATGATTGTCTTCGATCTGATGCTATTAGTGCAGTATATTCGTCTCTGAGAAGCTCTCTGTTGACACGACAACAGCTGGTGTAGTACCAATTGTTGGAGTAATAAGACCAGTTGAGAATGCACTTTCCGTAAGGCATCACATTTTGTCTTGTATCAATGTATCGTAAAAAGATGATCGCCATTGTGGCATATCGCCTGTTGCAAGCATTCTTGGTGGCGAGTCCTTTGAAGCCTGCTGCCCATTGATGTTGTTTGTGCAGTTTGACTGTTAGTTGTGGAAGTTGCAATTGGAGTTGTCATGATGAATGATTAAAGAATTATGAAAGTAGAGAAGGATTGTATGATCTTAAGCAGATAAAGGTGAATATTGTTGTGGAGTGAGTACAATTTGATGTTCAACAGGGATTATACAAATCTTGATATAAACCCGCGAAAAGAATCGTATCTTTCGCGGGATTTTACAAAATCAAGAAGAAACCGTAAAACAAAAATGACAAGATCGGTCCTTATGCAAATCACCTAGTTTGGTTCATGCTTGTTCAGTTTGCTGGTTCGGTTGTCTAGTTCTATTGTCTTGTTCGGTTCTAAAGGAAAGCTAGTTCGGTCCTCTAGTTTTCATTGGTTAGTTCGGAATCCTAAAGAAAGCAAGTTCGGTCCATCTAAGTTCGAATTCAGCAAAAAACGACTAGATTTGTTGACAATTCGTTTCGGGTCCCAAAAGGAAATTACCTACTAGTTCTCGATGATTGCTTGTTCAGATGTTCGATGCTTCGGTTGTCAAAGAATTTTACTAGTTCTATCCTCTGGTTTCGGATTGTCTTGTTCGGATCAAATCTCCTTAAAGAATATTTACTTCTAGATCGTTAGATGCTAGTTTCCGTTCAAAAGAGATCGCTAGATCGGATTATCCTAGTCCGGTCTCTTCTTCGTGTATCCAAATATAAACAACACTACATCTAATCGGATAGACCATATGATCCCCAAAACAAAAACCACACGATCTATCAAATGTGATCCACCACTCGTCTAATGATCCAAACCAGAAATACCACTATCGTTCTAAATACCAAATATGATCACCAACGCATAACTTCGCTCGATCGGATCAAATAAAAAACCACTCGTTCGATCCTAATGTGATCACCACTCGTTCGGTCCAAACAAAAACCACTCGTTCGATCCTAATGGCATGACACAGTCGTTTCGGGTACAAGCATCCAAAACAAGTAAGTTTGCGCCTCATCTCGAATCCAAACAAGTACTTTGGACGTTTTTATCTTCTTTTGAACTTGCGTAAAATATCATAGCAACGCATGAAGAACCACCAAAGACCAACGTCTAAATTAAGGAGCCAAGGAACAAAATCGAACCAATAAGCTTATAAAAACCGAACTTCACTCCAAAAAAATAGACAAACCATAACAACCACGCCGAGGTATAATTATACCCTTCATAAAACACTGTACGGTAACCACATATTACACTGTTCACTTCATTAAACGAAACCAGACAAAAGATGAGAAGAAATGGAAATACATCTACAAATTCTTCAATGTTTACAAATCATTTTGAACCTTCAAGGCCTAGTGGAAAAAAAAAGGAAATATTAGAGGAAAAAAAGAGATGGATGATTACATGCAAAATCAAAAAAAGAGAATTAAACAAGAATCAACATCCATTTATCCATAGAGGAGACAATGGAAAAATATACCCTAACACGAAATCTTACATGGGGTGGGACAAACTATACGATTGAACCTGTAGGGTATATCCCTGTTCTCGGTTGTATGTTTTGTATGGACTCAAACTTTGAGGCCTAGGCACAACCTACCCCCACATTGCTCTATAATAACCAGTTCATCTCTCACGGCACCCAATCACCCCAACCCGCAACGACCTATCCCTACCTCATAAGAATCTTGTAATCAAAGGGTGGGGTTCTCCAGCCTCCAACTCCCCCTAAAAACCCTACCTATAACACAGCATTGCTACACTACTGTATAATGCCTTCTATATGGTCATAGCTTTGATGTGAAATAAACCTACACCTAATGCTCTTGCTGCCATCCACCATCAAAAAAATACACTCCTCAATCCCAAACCAACACATATTTAATTACAACTATAATCCCCAACAAAACCCACCACCCCCCAACTAAAAAATCCCACTCCCAAAATAGCAACCCACATACAATCCTCCATACATATCTTTTTCTCCCCACAACACCTCCAATCCATGAAAATTCCCCAAAATGCACCATGAAGAATCCACCCACCCTGACTAAATACTATACAACCACCTAAATTATCCAGAAGGCACTCGGGAACCAATCACCTACGGTCAAAAGCCCGATCACCCCTACAAATTCGCATACATATACTCTCCCTCAAACCCCAACAATCCAAAATACAACTATAAAATATAATAAAGTGACCAGAGACCACAATAAAGATGCAACGACCAACCATTGCACCGACCCATATTTTTGAGGCTAAGCCCACAGATTTAAACACCATTTGAATACACTTAATTAAAGTAGCCTAGTAAGCATAAGGTACTGAACCCTACTGGGCCAACAGAACTCCTAGCCAAATCACCGCTTCTTGAAGCTTTGTTTAGCATAGAAGCCATCCAACACCCTTAAATACTATCAGTAATTCCATCAGAATAACTTCTCCACCTTGTTTTCGATTCAATCCGGAACCATTCTTAGAGCATAGTATAATCAAATACATGAAAGTGTAAAAGTATAGCTCTCAACATCAGTATGCATTTCACAGGTCATGTTCCACAACTCGGAATCCACTACTTAATTCACATCATTTGGATAATAGTTTTCTGTCATCATAATTTTTATCAATTTGTCAACTCTCCCATTCTGGCATCTCTATAGTATCATCGTGATTCTAATACCCTCTCTAACATGGGTAATCCCAAGCACACATGTAGAGCACCGCCCAAAACAAAGCGTACCAAAGTTCCATACTTCACTTGACATTCAATTGTGCAGTTGTTGATATGGAACACAAATTACTCCATTCTCCACCTCAACCAATTCTGCTAACCCACAGCCCCTCAGTTCCCTTAACTTAAGGAGGGTATGTGCAGTTCAAGAACTTCTATACGTGCATACAGACAGTGCTGTGTCGTCCACACACCACCACCAGCTAATAGGTACCAATTGCGAGAAATTCCTGAGCTCGTTGGCTTCCATCTCCTATTTCTTATTGTTTCGATTTGTGCAATAAACTTCTTCCAACTGTCGCGACTAGTCCACTTGAAAAACATTGTTATGGGATGGAGTGTTGAGACTCCTCGCACTCTTTGTAACGATTACATGAATTGTCCCATACAGCTAACATTCTCTTAAGTCACACAAGCAAAAGCTTTTCGGGTCGTTCTTCAACTATGAATACACATATTCATCAGCACCAAGACACTAATACAGATAGTTTTCATCACGGCACTCGCACACTCTCTACTATTACTACAACGACTACAAACAACGCGAAAAACGCCTTAGTTGACACTTCACAAATTATAACTATTTTCTATTCTTGCATGCCACAACGCACACAACATTACGACAAATACGATCCCATTGTGTACACAAAGAACAGACACACAATAACAGCTCACAAGCACACAGATAGAGACAACAGTTAATTTTCACTCAGTACTGTGAAACACGATTCATTACATGAACACACTACACCGCACTATCCTTTTATTTGAAGTCCGAGTATGTAATACAAACTCACACACAGCATCTTAGCACAACACACAGCCGACTTAATTCTAAAATGCCAGACACATACAAAGAAACACATCATCTAGTCAACACAATGTGAAACCATGTTGTTGAAACATAATCATATTCACACATTCAGACTACAAACACATCTGACTATCGTCTCAAACAACAAACGTATCACTATACACACACACACACACCCTATCCAAAGTGCATGATTCACATGCGAATCATCTATAACTCATATCACCGCACAGCTACCACGAGTAAGCTATCTACTCATATTAATATACGGCGCATTCTGACACGTACAAGAGACGATTCAGTCGACGAGGAACACTCACACACACTATTCTAGAGGAGAACACACACTTTATTATTCTCGAGTTGATTCTCACATTAGCGACATTTATACTTCATTTACATCACACTCATCTTTCATATGATAAAGTGTCTCACACACACACAAGTATATCTTTCTCTGAACACTGACACACTAGAGGCTTCTATGTGACATGTAGCTCCTGGTCCCTTCATGAAAAGACTTTCGAATTGGTATGAAATACAAATACACGTACACTTTTATAGCATAATTTATCCCATGGTTCTCACACCCTTTTATATAATATTGCCAATGAATTGGTAACTTACAAATCATTTTATTATTTGAGATTTGCAGTAATTAGTGGAGTATACTTTTGTTAGAAAGATTTACAAAACGCACGTTTACTGACATTCTAATAGGCAATGATTTAACACGAAGACAAATCATCTAAAGTAATACTGATTATTGGGACATTCTCTACGCCGCGTACCTATCACGGCTAAGAATACGACGTATGCATGTGCCTAGTCACTTCTATTGTCATAGAAACCCACGAAGGACCTATATCAGCTACCGTATTTCAGGAATATCATAACCGCCATATCCAAGATACAAATATTTGAAGATTCTGAAGATATTCAAACGTGTTATTCCTAAGCTGGGGGGATGCCTCCAAGAAACTCTCTATACGCCCTATTGACTTCTACCAATACGGTGTAATACATCGATCTTACTTCCTACACACTACTAACTTAGAAAACCCAGTTTTAGTATTTGCTTGAATCAAAATTTTGCTACCCTAAAACCATAAACACGATGATGATTTTGCAATAACGACAATAATCTACAGAAATGTCAATCAAAGCTTTCTAATTACATAGGAAACATACCTTGTAACTTCTCCTATACTGCATCACAATAAATCAATTCGATTTATGTGTCATATCACTTTATGTTCAAATCTCTATATTAGTTTAACCCATTGATTGATCCTTGATTATTTAACGTCCTTGTATTAGTTTTACAATGTTTAAGGGCTAATACCCTTGGGTATTACCATGTTTTACTGGACGATTAAACATGTTTGGTTTATTTATAGCGGTTTGCTTAATTATCGTATGTTTGTCGTTATGTTTATCAATTGCAAACTACATTGTGTTTACGTGCTTAAGTTATATGCACCCTTCATCAAGTCACAAACATCGATGATCACGCTCAAATGCAAAAATATCTAGCTGAGACTAGAATGCCCGATGGCTTCATCACCATATCCGCTAATTTATGGATATTTCTAATAGAATATATAGGTATCATAAATGTATTGACCTATCTAACCAATCGCTTAAAGGGAATAAGTTGTTCTAACAGGGTGACCTAGTACAGCGTTCTTCTCCATTGGGTAAAAGACTCAACATCTGGGACTAACAAAGTATATAAAAGAAGCCGTTAAGAGCAGTAAGTGGGGTAAATGTCACATGTAGCTAGGATTTAATAAGAATCATCATTATTAATACTTCTAAGATCGATTGAATAATAACAAATAGGGATGTTTATTTGCGGTTGCGTTTTCTCAGCGATTGTGATGAAATCTAATGTCTAGGTATTCTATTGACAGAACATATCGCCTAAATCTTTTCTTGAACATGATAATGTCGCCATTCGATCGAAATAACACTCATTAGCAACTACAATCGATTAAACAAAACACATATCAGTTTCGATTAAATATAGAGTTGCGATTAATCATGGTTAACTAACATTCTACTCTCTATAATTGGACTCGAACCGCTCTTTCTATCATTTTAATTATCTGCTTGCGCTTGTGTTATTTGTTTTTTTAAATCTCAGATTTAAGATCACCACCAAACTGTTGTCAGATACTCTCTAGACTTTAGAAACACCCACACTCCGATCCTCACCTCCCCTTTATCCGTTATAGAAACTAGTATAGGCATATGTTTTAACATAAGATTAAAACCAACATAAGTTTAGAATTGAACTTTAATTTAGGCTTAACCAAAATATAATAGAACTGAAAGATTAGACGCTCTTCGGAGTGTGCTCCCTTTAGTGAACTACACCCTACTTACCAACTAAAGCTGTTCATCTGTCATCGGGTATACTGCTTGTTATGTTGTTTCTTATAGGTATGCAGATTTGGCTAACTAAATGTAAAACTTGATAAATAAATAGTACCTACACTCAATGACATGTCAAGTTTTTATTAAGCGTCGCTGCCGGGTAGTGAAGTTGTTTAATCTTTATTTTTATTTAATATTTTGGTTTTAACCCTAGATTAACTTAACCCTTAGAATTCGTGTAATTTAGATTAGTGTAAAATTTTGTATATTTATTTATTATTGTTTTCTTGT
Source organism: Tanacetum coccineum (assembly GCA_026074375.1). Classification (NCBI taxonomy): domain Eukaryota; kingdom Viridiplantae; phylum Streptophyta; class Magnoliopsida; order Asterales; family Asteraceae; genus Tanacetum; species Tanacetum coccineum. The sequence continues at coordinate 7,912 of BQNB010142051.1, read as the reverse complement.
GTGTTTGTTTTGTTTGCTTTATTATTTTATGTAACTGATATGGTCGATAAACCAGATACGGTATTCACATTAATTGAATAGCGGGCATCTCCTTAACTTTAATCTTAACAGCATTACAGCGAATATCATTCAACAGACTGATATGGCATATTCAAATAAACTGAATACGGCTTATCGATCACCTGATATAACAGTAGAAATAGATTCTTCATATCTGATTTCCGAGCTTGATTTTCTATATTTTCTTTCTTTCGAGCCTATCCTACTGATTGTTAGCGTCTTCGTGTTTTCAGATAGTGCATGACAAAGGATTCAACACAATGAACTATTTACACCCGTTTTGAAGCGATCGCAGAACTAGAAATTGTGCTCAACTAGGAAGTTTTTCAAGACACCAAGTCTTGACGAATCGAGTTCGCTTAAATTCGATCTATTTTCTGATCTAGAAGAACATTCCGAGAAGAATTTTACTTGAAACAATTGACGGAAAACCATGGAAGAGTACATGTGCAAGACCCGAGGTAACTATGGATTGGGTGTTACTAGGCCTAAAATTGATGCCAAATATTACTACTTTGAACTACAAGCTAATTCTCTGCGAAATAACTACGTGCACAACACCTTTCAACGGATTGTTATCATTACAAAACATAGCGAACTGGCGCATATTGAGAGAGTTCTTGAGATTGTTGATTTATTCCATATTCTTAATATAACTCAAGACCAAATAATGCTTTAAGCTTTCCCTATGTCCCTCACTTAAGCCGCAAGTCGTTGGCTAAGGAACAAACTATCTGGTTCAATTACAACTTAGGAAGATCTAAAGACGAAGTTTCTAAACAAGTAATGTCTACCTGCTCGAACTAACTAAGAAAATAGATAAGAGTCAATAACTATCAGCCAAGAACTTGATGAAAACTCTTTTAACCAAAGCATGTAAAGATATCAAAGAACTATTGATGAAATTCCCGTCAACACTACTTAACGGATATGCAGGAGGTGATCTTGTTTTATAATGGATTAGAAATTCCAACTAGACAAATTCTTAATTCCAAAGGTGTCATACAAACTAAGACAGCCTCCGATGTAAAAATAGCCATCCAAGAGATGGCTGAATATTATCAAAAATGGCATAATGGAACATCTAGGACAAGAAGTACTAAAACTTCTGATGGATTGGCTGCCATTCAAGCACAACTTAATAATCTTGGAAGAGAAATCAAGAAGGGCATAATGACAAAGGCTATAATGCTGCTCACGTGGCGCATGTCGATCTAATTTAAACAGGACTACCCCACTACACCAAAGACCTGTACCACATTTGCGAGAGTAATAATGAAAAACCTATCCTGAAAGAGAGCATTATTACACTCAGTTTGGAGTACCAGTTTCCCACAAGGAGGACCATATAGAAGTAGCAGTCCGGATTCTAACTTTACAAATAGCGCGATAATTGCAACCCTTACGTATCAAGAGGAAGACAATTCAATATGGGATAAAGATCACTAAGTCTAAGTTTATGATCTTGAATCAGCAAAGAGACATAAAGAAAACTCAAACCTGATCAAGGAAATTTGAGCTTCTACAAATGATGCTATCAGAAACCAAGGAGCCTCGATCAAGGCTTTAGAAATTTAAATCAGGCAAATAAGCAAGGTTCTCCAAGAAAGGGGATCTGAAAGTTTACCTAGCTCGACTAAAACAAACCCAAAAGATCATGTCAATTCAATCTCAACTACTGTTGAAACTAATACGACGATATGCCATATTGGATCCAACAGATACGCCGTATCAGCCTAACAGAATAGTAAGCTGATTTTTGAACCGAGATAAGTGACTATTCCCTTTCCTAGTCGTTTTGATAAAGATTGCTAAGATGAAGAGAAGGATCGTATGGACTAAAAAAATTTGGATTCCTATTTACATTAGGACTACATACTTGGCAATGATGGCCCTCTAGCCTCTAACCAGAAAAAGACCTAGGGAGTTTCACTTTACCTTGCTATATTAATAATGTTTGTTTTGAAAAAACCCTTGCTGACTTAGGAGCTAGCATCAGTGTCATGCCTCTCTTAACCTACCTCAATCTAGGTTTAGGCGAATTATAGCTTTTATACTAAGTTTAACGCTGAATTAGCAATATGACAGTGAAAACTCCCAATGGAATTTGGCTAAAAAATGTACTAAGTAGGGATTGGTAAGTTTGTTATATTCTTCCCTCAGTTATACGTCATAAATCCTAGATATTGCCGCCGAGGATATCAAGATGTGCCCCATTGATCCTCCGAAGACCATTTTTTTCTAAACCCCCAACTAAGATTGATGTGTTTATAAGAAAGAATACTTTGAGGGTAAGGGATGAGAAAATGATGCGGTCGTCGTAGGACTTCAACAAGAAGTTTTACAACTCCCTAGGACAGAGGCACCTACAACCGTTGTCTAGAAGTTAGTATAGGCAAGACTCAGGGGTGTTATCGTTCTCCTAAGGGGAATCAGTATTTTTTTAGGGAAGAGCTGATCAACGGTCCAATCATGAATTTTTCTAGGGGTTGAGAGAAGATTATTTTTGTGTTTTTATATTTATAAGAAAGCAAGTAAATCTATGGTTTGAGAGGTTGGTTTGGTATTTTAACTATTAACTAAACTAATGTCTAATCTACAGGTGATAACTTTATGACAATTAAATGTAAATACTTCATCATGCATTACTTACAGACTTGCTCTTTCCTAATTCTTGTTGCCTTATCACACTTGTGCACGATTTTTAGTGTAATGTAAATTCTTAGTCATAAACAGATTACACTGATACCCCCGGTCTATTTTAATATTCTGTTAAGGCAAAATCACCAGGGACAATTCAATGGTAGTATACGAAGACAAATAACCAAGGCCTCTAAATTATATTAAATACATGTGAGCCTGCGGATATCATTAAGAGGGATCAACCATATAGTGGGTAAGGTAGTATGAAGACGGTTACCGATGGTATCCTTTCTACACTACTCGCGTTTCCCTAGACATATCAACAGCGATATAGATAAAAGCTGGTTTTCTAAAGCATAACGCGCACATCCATCAACAAGAAGCAACATTAAAAGGATCTACAATCTAAGTTTCATGCAATCATAGATAAATACAAAGGAGGGTTTAGCCTCGCATATTATAAATAAAGCAAGAAGATAAATTAATCAAACAACACATAGACATATTGAATGACTAATGATAAATAACCTTACTTGATTAAAACATGGATTCAAGGTAGTACAATAGGGTTTTGAGCCTCTAAAAACGACCTATAAAGCTCCTAAAATGACTAGGATTTATGTATACAAAGTTATCCCAAAGTTACACACTAAAACACTAAAAACGGATTTATATTTATAGAGATGTCAACGCGATGGCATCACTTTGTAATCCAGACACCGTCGCTACGTAGACGATTCTAGATCCTCTTTAAGTCAGCCACGTCCTGACGCCGTCGCCAAAATCCTAACGCCGTCACTAGATAGATCACGACGGCGTCGCTTTATGCCTGAGACGCCGTCTCCAACCACTGTTTGCATAAATATTCAAGAGATTTGGTGTAGGTCCGTAATCTTGTCCGTTTCTTCTCCAAATGAGCCCAAGTCACGTGTATTTCCTCCAAAAGCCATCCAAGTGCTAAAAACCTAAAAACAAACGATTAAGCATATAATTTGGGCATATTTGCATGATTTAAAGGGTTAAATGACCTCGAAATAGTTTATAAAATGACACCTCATCAAATACCTAAAAATATGCTAGAATGACTAGGGTTCGTCTCCCAAAAGTTATACAAAGTTACACACTTAAAACCCTAAAATCGGTTTTGTAAATATAGTAAAAACGGTGTGACAGCGTCGCTTTGAAGTCGTGACGCCGTCGCCACGTGGATGATTCTAGATCCTCTTTAAGTCGTCCACGTCCTGACGCCGTCGCTAGACCTGTGACGCCATCACGATGAAGATCCTGACGCCGTCGCTTTATGATGGCGACGCCGTCTTTATGCGTTGTTTGCATAATTCTTCATGATTTTTGGCGTAGAGTCGTAATCTTGTCCGTTTCTTCTATAAATAAGCCCAAGTCACGTGTATTTCCTCCAAATGCCATTCAAGTGCTAAAAACCTGAAAACAAACGATTAAACACATAATCTGGGCATATTTTCATGATTTAGGGGGTTAAATAGCCCTGAAAAAGTGTATAAAATAACTCCTTATCAAATACCTTTACACTTGGGATTTGCTTGTCCTCAAGCAAATAGGATTTGCTTGTCCTCAAGCAAATGGGTTTTTCTACCTAGACAATAGCAATATGAGGGTCATTTAACCTACTTTTTAAAAGTATTTTACAACACAACCTTCTAGACCTCGTAATAAAAAGCACGAAAAGAGTGGTATGAATTGGTCTGATTACACGAATCATATAGACTCTTGGTGATAATTTTTCATCATGGTAACATAAGTGGTGGTAATCTTGGAAGTTGGAAGCTATTATATGGTCCCGGGACCAATAGTCTCCATTTTGGTCTAAATTGGAAGCACGAGCATCACTCTTATCTTTTAGTTTGCTTGTATTTTTTCTTTTCAGTTTATTGTGGTAGTCCATAAGAGTGTCATGTCACTCTTATGTTAGCTATTTCACTATTTGTTTGTGCATGTTGTTGCCCATGGGTAACAGGCTGGATTATGAGGACTCTCACCTACATCCATTGTACTTCAACGCTTTTTTGGTGTAATATAATTTACCAGGGTATGAATTCCTTTTTACCCAAAAAAATATACACTAAAACCCTAAAAACGGATTTATATTTATAAAGTTGTCGATGCGACGGCATCGCTTTGCAATCCTAACGTAGACGATTCTAGATCCTTTTTAAGTCGGCCACGTCCTGACGTCGTCACCATAATCCTGACGTCGTCACTAGATTGATCAAGACGGCATCGCTTTATGCTTGTGACGCCGTCTCCAGTCATTGTTTGCAAAAGTCATCATAAGATTTGGTGTAGGTCCGTAATCTTGTCCGTTTCTTCTCCAAATGAGCACAAGTCACGTGTATTATCCTCCCAAAAGTCATCACAAGTAGCTAAAAAACCTGAAAACAAACGATTAAGCACGAAATCTGGGGATATTTGCATAATTTAGGGGTTTAAATGACCCCAATATTTTAGTACGAAAAATATTTCCAGAAAGTTTTTGTTTTTAGAAAGTTCGGTTATCCGAATATTTTAGTACGAAAAATATTTCCTTATTTCACTAATTCCCAATACGCCAAAGCCCAACCACTAAATCACATCCTTAACATTACGTTTTACATATATACGAAAAGTTTCTATTTATAGACTTTCCAATTTTTGAAGCGACCGACGTCCTCAAAAATAATGTTTGATCTTGAAATAATATTTCTTTTATTTTTATTAATCTGAACAATGCTTACGACATCTAAACAACACCTTTAAATCCGCGTTTGACCTTTAGTTTCACTTTTTCTATACATACTTTTCCTATCCATTGACGTTTATCCTTGACTCGACTCAAATTATTTTCAACCTTATCATTTTCTACCAGACACGTAAAATAATATTTCGAACGACTTTCCAGTTTCGACGAAAGGCCGAAACGGACTAAAAAATAACCGTTTTGCCCCTTTAATTCTCTACACACTAATAGAAAATACTTTTATTTTCAAATATTTGGTTTGGTCTAATTTATTCATTTTAAATCGTTAGACTCTAAAATTTACACCGTAAAAGCAAAACGTCGTTCCGGACAACTTTCGTGTTTCTTTAAATGGCCAAAACGGACTCGAAAGTGCTCGAAACGGCGTGTTTATTTCTGGCACATAATTAATTTTTATAAAAGCTGAAACTTTATATAAGTTTTTTCTAAACTTCATTTGGCCGTAGAATCTTCGTTTTTAAGAGTTACGGAACGATCCACCTACCAAAACGTTCATTAAGACGAACTCTATCATATTTCTAAATCAAAAATTAGTTCTAAATCAAAAATCAGTTTTCATATTTTCTCGACCCTCAAAATCTGGGCCCAACTTTCTGCTTGAAAATGTCTAATTACAAACCTATTAAATCGCCATTTTCTTATCGCAACGACATCAAGAATACTCCTAGCTAACCTATCTCTGTCATCTAAACCAACCTCAATCATCAAAACTTTACTAATCGCAAAATCTAACTTATGCATGTGTGTTATGTATTTGTGGATCCATAACATGCAACAACAAAACGTAAGACCAATTGAAAATACATTTAAAATATTCGAAATAAATACAAATAGGCGGGAAAACAAGATCCAAGCTCAACACGCACCCCTCTTTTCTTTTTGTTCTTTGCCGAAACCCAAAACAACCCACATAACATTTCCGTAACTTTTTAACAACCCAAATCTTTCAATAACATACTATCTAATGATTTTAAACCCACTTAAATTTGAAAATTTATGAAAACTAGCTCGAATCAAAAACTCCCAAAATACTCAATGCATGTTATATTTTCTTAGTGGGTTTTGTTTAGTTTTTAACAAGGATTAAGAATATATAGGTTGATCGTAATGCATGTAAGTTTTCGCTATGGTGGTGGTGGTTTGGTGGCCGACGACGGTGGGGAGGAGAGGGAATGAAGCGTGTTTTTTATTTGGTAAAAAGAGAAGATGTATGGGGTACAACATCCTTATAAGTAGGACAAGTTTAGGCAATTGGCACATTTTAGTCTCCCCTCCTTCTAAAATTTACATTTTGACACATATAATGTTATATCTGGTTTATAACGACTACTAGGCTCCGCGATGATTATTCGAAATATTTTTCTTTCGTCAAATTTAATTTGGTTAAAACATTTTTTTAAATGTTAAATCATGTAAACATTAAAGTTTTGACTCGGTTTCGGCTAAACGCGGGAAAAGGGTTGTAAAATACTAAAATAAAATAATTAGCTTCTGGAATAAAGACATGAGACGTTAAAACTTCTATATCGCGTAATTAAATAAAATCTTAAACATGGCTTGCGACATAGCCCAAAACGATGATTTCCGCCGACACGGCCAAAAATGAGGAGAATAAAATAATTATTCCAAATTCATAAATAGAAAATAAATCGCGGCTCGGGATAAACGTCGGTCAAAAAGAGGTCTTTTAAAGGGTTGTAGGGTGTAGGTGTAAGATAACATTAACGGAAACGGAAACGGATGGGATACATTTCGGTGGTGACTTTGGGTGAATTTGGAGTGGAAGGGTTATCTAATTATTTATAAGAATACACGTTGGCTTGGTTGTTAAGCCAAAGACTCGAACAAAATATACAAACTCTACAAAACTCTACACCAATATCTTCTTTTTCTTTTCTTGACTCTAATATAAACATAAACATAAGCAAATGACAGTCCGTACATATTTTTTACCTCTTTTTTTATATACATTTTTTTCGTACATTTTTGTCCTGCCATTGCTTAAACATATAATACATCATGGGAGTTTATAGATACACCCCTGCACTTGAACTTTTTCATACTTGATTATTTACAATCTAACTAATGACCCGATTTGAGGTGGATCAAAATAACATGGAGCTTATTGAGCTCTATTGGGGGTAATAAATTACTTCTTCCCCAATTCTTTATAAGATGAATATTACCATGAATCCCAATCGTCCCAAAACAGTATTTACAAGGATAAGGACTTAGCAACCGTGTCCTCAAATAATTAACTTCGATTAAAACAATAATGTACTAAAGGTGAGTACATACAAGGTAGGCTAAGGCGATTTGGGTGTAACGATTGGTTTAAGGGTGACATGCTCTTCATTAATAGTCCGGCTTAACCAAAAAATTACAAGAACCGTGAAAAAGGATAGGCTCGAAGGGTTGTACTTGGGGTATCCTGCA
>BQNB010142049.1:0-17186 GCA_026074375.1 Tanacetum coccineum | reverse complement strand
GTGTCATTATTAAGGACTAACTTTGCAACAGAATGATAACCCAATGATTATTTCCGTATAGTGTCATTATTAAGGACTAGCTTTGCAACGAATCGATAACCCAAGTACTATTTCCGTATAGTATTTATCAAGGTTGGTGAATTCTTTTACGGAAATAGTCATTTGATTATCGTTCTATTTCAAAGTTAGTTTTTTTTTAACGGCAATTTGTGGCTACATGGCCCCTAGCCCAGAAGGCGTAGTGAGCCCATACAACCAGGTTGGGTCCAGCCCAGAAGGCAATGACACCCTTCCCTTTACACACGCGGGAGGAAACCCCTATCACCCTAGACAAGACTCGAACATGAGACCTTGCCGAGGAGGGTAAAACCTCCATACCATTAGACCAAATGCCCGTTGGTCTATTTCAAAGATAGTTATTAAGGACTAACTTTGTAACGGACCGATAACCCCAAAGAGTATTTCCGTATATTTGTGTCTCGAAGTTGATGAAAAAAACTCGCGATTCTCTGTTAATATAATTATAATGTATAATCGTTTATATAATAAAAGAATTACATCATTTCGGAGTTTTCCATCAAATTAAATCAAATGAATTTAAAAATTAGACCAATCAGAACGCTTGATTTTGCCACGTAGGCAAAATCGTGTGATCTGATTGGTCAATAAAAAGTCAAAATTAAATCGATTTGGTCAAAATTAAAAATTTGTGGTGGAGAAATATGACGAGAAAAAAAACACATAAAAATATATGTGTGAAATTTGTGAAGAAAAAAACTTGAAAAAAGTGGAGGTAATTAATAAAAATTTAGTGATTTTTAATTTTAAATAAATTATATGGAGTTAAGTGTAAATTTATAAATTTACATGTTTTATTATAACTTTAAAAAATAAACAAATAACCCCTTAAACTTTATATTTTAAAATATTACAAACGCAAACAATTTTTTTACTTCCAAACAAAGATTTAACAGTATCTAACCACATCTCAAATCTACCCGAAGACTTTTTGATGAATTTTTCATTGTCGGTCTGAAATTATATTGTACAACCAAATAGAAAAACACCGAAGCACATAAAATATCATAAATTAATAAAAAAGGTTTTCTAGCTATTCATTGATGTGTTTGGAAGAATTGCATTTTTTTTTGTATAATACGTACTAAAATTTTAACATTTAAATTTCTCAAAAAGTCTTTATTCCATTGACATGTATGTATGCCTATAAAGCATATATAACAATCTAGGCTACTTTTATATCTTAAAAAAATGTTGGTGACGGAAAAATGGGTAAAACTCTTTTTATATTTGTATATGTATTAAGATTTACAATAAGTAAATCTTTGTTTGACCAAAACCATATTGTCTGTACGGAAACATAAATTACTATTTGAGTTTTTTGCTTTCTATATTCTTATAAATATTGACGATTTTAATAACTCAACTTGATGCTTTTAAATTCGACTGCGAAGCTAAATTTTTACATGTTTTAAGACAAAGTGTGACCATTAATCTTAAGCAATTAGAATCATAAAACATATACAATATTAACTGCATCCAGCGGTAAGATAACCAGCCTTCCAAAGTTGAGGTAAATGGTTCGAATATAACGAGGAGAAAACTAATCCCCTTGTGGCCTCGAAGGTTCACATGAGCCTACTTCGGGCTACCTAAAAGAGTAGTTTTGTAGAGATTAGTCGGCTCACAATGTCGAGTTAGTTAACAGGTAAATCAAAAGAAAAAAAATTAGTAATTATCCTCAAGCTCATATAATATGTATAAGATATGAATCTATTATCTTCATATGATTTCGATAATACTCTATAACATAACTTATAAAACAAAATAAAAATAAAAATCATACATGTATTTAAAAAAACATAATGTCTAAACCTCGTGCGTGCACGGACATTAAAACTATTATATATGACGTATGTATATTATATGGACAAAATATGAACAATAAATGGAAATGAAATATTACTGTAACAAAAAGATACCATATAATACAACAATAAATGAGAATGAAATATTATTGTAACATATTTTGATTTGGCGATAAGCATATAAATTAGTTATCAACTTTTCAAAGTTTAAAAATAGAAATATTCAACTAACAAAATCATTATCCAACTAGAATTATATAAGGCTATAAGCTAACGTATCAACCTTTAAGCACATCAACTCCTGTCATTTCTCTTTTAGTTTCTTTTATTTTTCAATGGCAGATGGTAAAAATGATTCTCAAATATTGGATTTGGAAAAAGGGAATCATGACTTGAGTATTTCGAGAAACCTTAAAATTCTATAGTCAAAGTACGATATATTATACTCTAATAATTATGCACATGAATATAGCTTATGTTGTTTATTTGTTGTGTTACATAGTTGTTAGCAGAATTCATTGGCACATATTGTGTTATATTTGCTGGTTGTGGATCAGTCGCGGTTAATAAGATCTATGGCGGTACAATAACATTTCCTGGAATATGCGTTACTTGGGGTTTAATAGTTATGTCCATGATTTACGCGGTTGGCCATGTTTCTGCCCATTTTAACCCGGCGCGTTGTGTCGATCACCTTTGTAGTGTCCCTTATAGGGGTACTGCCGTATAAGAGGTAAGTAATTTTGTTGCTAAAACAAACCCTTTTAAAAACCCCCATTATAATCAAAGTAAAACATTTCTTAGTTCTATACTCCTCCGTCCATATTAAGTGTCCAAAATGAATCTTTTAAGTCTTTTTCCTGATTGACCATAAATATTTTGTTTGTTGTTATATAATATTGAACGGAAAATTTTTACCAACGAACAAATATTCAAAACTTATGTTCTATATCTTGCATCAAGTTGATTTAACATAAGAAGAAATCATTAAGGTCTAAAAAAGTTGATGACAAAAGACTTGAAAAAGTCAAGTGGACACTTAATGTAAGGGACGGAGGAGTATTGTTTATTGTTTTTTTTTTATTTGTATATATGCAGGTGGTTCTTTTACATAAGTTGTGCAATTGTTGGGATCGATTTTGCTAGTGGAACATTGTCTTTGATCATGGATGTGAACCCCTGAACGCGTTTTTTGGATCCACGCAGTTGGTTCCAACAACTCAATCGTTTGTCGTTGACGATCCATAAATACTGTTCATCTAATGTTTGTTCATTTTGGTGCTCGCAATGATCATAGAGCGGTAGTTTATTTTTTTTGTGATTTGTAATTACTTTTTTAAATCGCGTTCATTTACTTTCCTTTAATTAAAATCAACCATTTTATCTGTTTTTCTGATGGCTTCTAATATTTTTTATTTTTGTCATTTAATGTGCAAAATTATTATCTTACATGGGCACATTGTCATATTAATTACTATTGATTATTATTGGGTTCATAAATTGCAGATAAAAAAGCATGGAGGGATTGTAGTTGGAATGACCATCATGCTAAATGTCTTTGTTGGAGGGTAAATTTTTATCAGTACTTATATTTATATATAATTTTGAAAACCTTTTAATGTAATTTATGTATATTATTTTCAGACCAATTTTATGGGTAAGGGGGCCAAAAATTTTGCCAATGAATCCTGCTAGAACTATAGGACCAGCTCTTGTGAAGAGTAATTACAAAGGACTCTGGGCATATATTTTTGGTCCAATAATCGGAGCAATTAGTGGCGGATTTGCCTATAATTTGCTGAAGCCTACTCAAAAAACTTTAAGCGATTTTAAGCCTTTTAGTTTGAGTTGATTTACTTTCATTAAATATTTGAACAGTCGTTTGAAAATAGTGTGTTGTTTATAGTCTTCAATTATAATAGTTTATATTTGAAGAAATATATATTGAGGAAAGTGAATATGTGATGCATCTAAGTTTAGATGTGAAACCCTCATAAACTATACAATTTTGACAAGATCTCTTTGTAATTGTCATATAAGACTTCACAAACCATTTCATCAAAAACAAAATTTTCTTACAATCATCAATGATTTATTCCTCTTACAAATCATTAGTTTCACTATGTGACGTTTATCATAATAGATATGTGATCCATTGCGGCCCAATATCTCAAATCTTATTGCAGACCATCCTTTTATTGCAATTTTCATTACTTTTAACACTTCATGTTATATATTATAATAAAAAATAATAACGCTTACTCATAGCAGTGAAATGCACTTCGAAAACTCGAAAGTGTTACACGATCAGAATTACTAAGAAGCTAAGAAAATTAGTTTTTATGGTGAGTGAATTTAGGAGATTAAAATACGATAGTTTTGTAAGGTTTCATCAAAATGACTTAGTATAGAGGGGTTCAATCTAAAACTTGTCTGATACAGCCCATATTCACTTTAGATACATATACAACATGGTAATCTTATGTCACTTTTTGAATATGCAGTCTTTATTACAGTAATGGTCTTATAACGATAACGACAAAAGAAATGCATTTGATTTGATTCATCCCTTTGTATGTGATCAGTCTAAGGTTCAAGCCAAATTCAATTTTTGGAACAATGATTGGCTGTTCTTGGACCTAAGCAATTATTATTGCAATTCCAAAATTCATTAAGTGGAAGTGGTCTGTTTTGTATTTACATATGTATAAATTCGATAATGGGTGAAGAAGAATGAGGAAAAGAACTTGGTTGCTTTTAAAGATTGAAGTACACACATTCACACCACTAACACCATAAAAAGAAAGATCATGAAATGACACATTCAAAAGAAGAAAGATCATCTTCGATCCGCAACGGGAGATATAAAAGTGCTTCCGTTGTCGTGATCCAAGTCACTACATAAACAAGTGTCACGAGTCACTAAAAAAAGAAAGGGAAATCCTAAGAGCATTGGAGGAGCTTGAATTGCAAGTGATGACGATGGAAAAGGAAGATAAGTTCTTCGACCGGATCACCAAGTGACGATTAAGTAAAAGATAGGTAAGTATTTTAGTTGTAGCGATCCAAGTCATTTTTTAAACGTGTCCCGAGCAACCAAAGACCATCGGAAGAGCCTGCGTAGTAGTGTTTTTATATTCACCTATTGTATTACTTCGGCTTTTTCTCTTGAATATTGAACTAATGTTGGGCTTAGAATTTTCAATATAATTATTATGCACTTGTTAATACTTAATATGTATATTGACATATTGTTAGGTTTGTAACCACAAGGGATTTTCAATGCATACAACACATGCACAAGCACACGCACACGCACAAACACAGACACATAGTTACAAAAAGGTCTTTTGAGTTATCTGAATGTTTAGCCCGTCTGATGGATGATGATTATGCCTTTGTGATTTATTTTTCCGTCGTTTACTAATATCAGGTTAGGTTTGGGTTGAGAATAAATTAATCGGGTCGACCCGTCAACCCGTTTAAGAATTTTTTCTAAAATTAAAATTTATTTATATTTTATTATATGTGTTAAATGGGTTAAACAGGTTGACTCGTAAAAACCCGTTTTAACTATTTAACTTGTAAGGTGCAAACTTGTGTATATAAAATGGGTTTTTTTAAATGGTCAACCCGAAACCCATTTAACTTATTCAACCCGGTGTAACTTATTTACCGCCAAACCATAGTCTATTTATACGGGGTTTATTGGGTTCAATTCGGGTTATGTGTAAACAGGTTAAGGTTGATATAGTTGACCCGATTATTTAAATGGGTCAAGTTGGGTTGGGGTTTTCTGACCCACCAACCTGTCAACCCGAACCCGCCAACCCAACCGACCTGAATTGCCACCCCTCTACACACATGCACTGTTGGACCATATGTCTATAGACGCAAAGATTAGGTACTGAGTGTATTTTTTTGTAAAATAAAAGCCTTGTAAGAAGGTTGGCCACACAGACCCGAAACCCATTAGCATTAGGTTTTGACAGTTACGGTTTATAAGGAAAAGGTAGATGTTTGGTTTCTCTAACCATCACGTCCCTTCTTACACCATTCATTACTATATATATAGTTAGGATTTTGCTGTTAAAAACTAACCCTACGTTATATATATATCAGATTTAAAGGGTTCAAACTCATCTTCTTTGTTTCCTTCATGATATTATTGAATGATGTCTACATGATGCAAGTTTGATTATGAATCGATCCTGGAAACCAGACCTGTGCAACGATTCTACAGTGGCATCAGAGCCGAAGGTTAGATTAAAGAGAAGGAAAGAAGAAGTTGGTTGCGTGGAAGACAAACAAAGATGGACCTGCGGTCAGGAGAAGGCTATTGAAGGCCATAATGCGTTCATTGTGACTCTTGTATTTTAAGAGAACACAATTGAAGAAAAGTTGAATGGTTATACAAGGGACCGAAGGTACCATCAATATGAATTGATAAGTTTGATAGGGTTCAAGAAATTGTTATTTGAAACAGGACTGTGTTAGGAAGTTTGCCACCGGTTTGGGTGACTAAAGTAGATTTGTTGGGGTTTATTAAATTTGTAGATAGTTGGGGTGGATATTATGGACATTACACTCAACACAAATGACAAAAGTTGTCACACTTATTAGGATGTGGCTACAAGAAGATCAAGAGGGCAGTCAAGGAATGCTAAAGGAGTACATAGCATGGTGAAGATATGTACGAGGGAACAGAGATCGACGAGAAAGGCAGGAGAAAGTGTGTCAGGAATAGCAGAGGGGATGCTTGGATAAGGAACCACAGGCTTTTGAAAGATAAGTGTTTGAAGTAAGGGATGCACTTATGGAATTCAAGGAAGAAAAGCAGGATTTGCAAGAGCTGATGTCAATCAAGGAAAGCAACAAGAAGCAAACAAAGGAGGGATAAAGAGAAGCAAATGACATCAAGAGTGATGATTTCATCATCATCACTTGAAAGGAAGAACCAAAGCAAGGCTGGGATGATAGGCAAAGTTGAACTCGATGATGGAGAAAATGCAACCAACAAGAAAATCAAGAAAGAAGATGAATTGAAGACTTTGTCGTCTATAACATTAGGGGGGTGAATGTTGGAAGCCATAAAGTTTATAGGACGCAAAGATTTCGGGTACTGAGTGTATTGTATGTAAATAAAAGCGTAAGATTGGTTTGGGCCACACAGGACCGAAACACTATTTGCATTAGGTTTTGACAGTTACGGTATTATAGGCTAGTTATAATCGCATACTGTCAAAGGATTGGCTTAATCCAAAACCTGTGATTCGAAGGTCACTACAAAATTCTGTTAAGCTTCAAGTTGTTATCGTAGAAAATCTTGATAACTATTTCTCCCATCATTTTCACGCCAACATCAGTGTGTCCGCTTTCGTTCTTTACCCTAAATACAAAACGCTCAATTTCATAGGTAAACGTTGGTTACTTTTGACGCTGTTATCAGTCAAATTAGCGCTAAACACCGGAAAAGACTTTGGATTAGCCTGCCTTTATCTCATTGGGAGCGACGGTGGCTAAGGTAAAGGGTACCTATAATTTCCCCGTCACTTCTTGCACCGACGCAGTTCGAACACATGGTACATCGGTTTTTATTTTACTTTAAATACGACCACATTCCCGTAAGTCTGTTCAGGTTTCTTCTTTCTGCCAATACTTCGACCTGTGAAAAAAAGGTAAAAAAATAACAGCCGTTGCTGGTGATTTTCGGAATTTATGTCTTGTATTGGACTGTTTTTACAAATGCTCTCTCGCAACACGTAGGTCAAAAAACCTCGATGACGTGATGATGACATCTTTCTGCATCTAGACTATTTCATTAACATTGTTTATTAACGCACGTATCTTGACGAGGCAATGACACATGTTTTGTGGTTGCAGCCATGGCGTGCGTTTCAAATCACTCATGTATTTGCATCTCTGAGCTTTATTTAATCGCAAGAAGTAGCAAACATGTATGTTGTGTAATTAATACTTAGAGAACAGTCAAACAACAAAGTCAGTAAGAGCATCTCCAATGCAAAAAACACCAATAGCTTTTTACAATTTTAAAAAGCTTTTTGAAGAGGTTTTCTTGCATTGGAGTAAAAGCTTTTTGAAAAGTTTTTTTTAATGACTTGTTAAAATACAAGTCATTCTTCAAAGCTTTAGCATACAAAACTTGTATGCATTAAAAGCATTAAATACAAAAAGTCTTTAAAGACTTTTTGCATTGTAGATGCTCTAAGTATGGCCGAGTGGTCTAATTAGGCGTCAGACTCAAGTTCTCGTCTTGGAGAGACGGCGTGGGTTCAAATACCACTTTTGACTTGACGCTCTTTTTTACTTTTTTTTTTAAATTTATGACTTCTTAGCTTTCACATAAGAGGTCAAATATTCAAATCTCGCTAGGTGTGTGTGTATATTTCGGGGTTGTCAGAGATGGGTTGGAAACGATCACAAGATTAACATAGTGAGGTCGTGTATATCCGAGTAAAAAAGACTCGCCTTCCCTAGATAACCTCAACAGCAAAAACCATATCCGTTACCCGATAAAAATTGCAATTTTACGAGACCCGATTTTTTTTATCATTGTAAGGAAACTTTACCTCTAAAGTTCAAATGAACTTTAAAAGATCCTTATCCTTTTCTTTAATGTCAATTTGTATCTGTCAACTTTTTTTTCATTCATTAACGCTTCCGTACGTATTACAATAATAAAATAAAAAATTTAATGTGTACACACCACATGCATTTGGTACGTAATTAGCTGAACCTAGTTTACGTTTCAATTTTAACCACTCCAATCACGAGAATTTAACTTTTGATTAAGAAGTTTCTTGGTCAATATCTCAATATACTGATAAGGTTAAAAGACTATTCAAAATCACAAACACATTGTACATATCATAGTATCATTAATTATTTTGGTTACACTTGTATTTTTCATGTTAAAAGCACTAAGTTTTATATTTTAGAGTAAACTGCAAAAATCATCCTTGTGGTTTGTACTTTTTGGCATTAATCATCTATAACCGATACTATTGGCAATAATCATCCCTGAGCTGAAATGTTCGGTAAAAATCATCCCTCACCACGAATTATAGAGGGTAATTATGTCATTTAAAACACACAGGGATGATTTTTGCCAAAATATGTTTAAACCAAAGGATGATTTTTGCAGTTTTACAAAAAAAACTAATATTCACAATTATAATTATTTTTTACTCTTTTTTAATTAAATCATCACTTCATTATAATAATATAATTTATAACAAATTAGAGGGGAGCGAAGATACTATCTGTGTCTTTACTCTTTTGCGTCAAATGCGATATTATTATTATTATTATTATTATTTAATTCTATTATATTTAATTGTAATTTACTTATTTTATTATTATTATTATTATTTATTATAAATCACTTTATTAGAAATTTAAAGGATTTATAAAAAATTATTGGGAAGCCGAGATATTATCTAGGCCCCCACTCCTTGATGTGTGTGTTTATCTGACTGAGACTTTCGCTTTTGACACAAACCATGATGGCTGATTTTGTTTCCCCTTCACACGTTTACGTTGTGCCGCATCAATCAGCCATCATGGTTTGTGTCAAAGGCGATAAACACACACATCAAGGAGTGGGGGCCTAGATAATATCTCGGCTTCTCAATAATTTTTTATAAATCCCTTAAATTTCTAATAAAGTGATTTATAATAAATAATAATAATAATAATAATATTAATAATAATAATTGTAACATTAGTTTTTTTTAGTAAATTGCAAAAATCATCCTTTAATGCTCCTTCATTTAATGCGCCGGTTGCAGGGGCGGAGGGGATAGCCCCGTTGACCTGGCTGCATCCGGCGGGTTCCGGGACCCGGCCGGTTTCCGGCGGGTTAACCCGGTCTGACCCGTTTTTTTTCCTTTAAATTTTTTTGTCAACTTTTTTTTAATGCTTCTCCATTTAATGCGCCGGTTGACCCGGCTACGATCAGGCTGTTTCCGGCGGGTTGACCCGGTCTGACCCTTTTTTTAAAAAAAAAATGTGTCAACTTTTTTTTTAAATTACGAAATACCCCTGCACTATGCGTAAAATTACTCGGTCCATATTTTTTTATAAAAAAAAATACAAAATAGCCCTTCGGGTTTTTACAAAATACTCCCTCGCATTATGCGTCAAATCACAAAAACTACTCACATTAAAAAAAACTCGCGCTCGCGACGAAGTGCGGGTTAAAAAAATTGTTTTTAACCAAAATCCAAAAGAGAATATTAAAACCACTCGTTATTATTCAAATCTAATAAATATGACCATGTATTGACCATGTATTCAAATCTAAAAGGACTTGTGTTTCACCAAGTCCAAAAGGACCACATTATTTGACTTAGTACGTTGTTACTGTATTTTAATATAATACATATGACCATGCATATGATAAAAGGATTAAATTAAAGATAAAAGGGTCAAAGGACTTAGTATCAAAACCCAAAGAAATTATTAGTTATTATCCAAATATAACAAATACGGAGTATATTATCTACTGTGGATAAAAAGACTTGGCAACTCAACTATGTATATATAAAGACTGGACTTAGGATTTTTATGAGGATGTTGCACAAAGAATTTGTTCAACTAACTAAAGTTACATCGTAATAAACGAAAATAGAAATTTTTTTAAAAGAAAACGACAGTTTTGAATGTTTATTTTGCATTTTGTGACCTAAAACTGGGTGTAGTGCGTGCCACACCCGACATCTATGTAGTTTTGGTTAGTATTTTAACAAACCTCAAAGGCGTATAGATTTTTTTCGTCGAATCGTCAATCTTTATCGTTATTATATTTATATAGAGATAGAGATATTTGCCTTTTCCAAAAAAAGACATTTATTACTATAAGTGAAATGGAGAACATATACGGTAATTAATACGACGATAAATGGAAATGAAATATTAATGTATCAATATTTGACTTGGCGATAAGCATGTAAATAACTTGTCAACTTTTCAAAGTTTAAAAATGGAAAAATTCAACTAACAAAATCATTATCCAACTAGGATTTATCTCCTATATATAAGCTAACGTATCAACCTTTTAAGCACTATCATAAACCCGCTGCTCCTCAACTCCTGTCATTTCTCTTTTGTTACTTTGTTTAATTTTTCAATGGCAAATGGTAAAAATGATTCTCAAATATCGGATTTGGAGAAAGGCAATCATGACTTGAGTATTTCGACGAATCCTAAAATTCAAATAGCTCAAAAGGTACGATTATACTCTAATAATGTAATCCACATGAATATGCATGTACTAATTACCCATGATCGTGTTATCTTATGTTGTTTATTTGTTGTGTTACATAGTTGTTAGCAGAATTCATTGGCACATATTGTGTTATATTTGCCGGTTGTGGTTCAGTCGCAGTTAATAACATCTATGGTGGTACAATAACATTTCCTGGAATATGCGTTACTTGGGGTTTAATAGTTATGTCCATGATTTACGCGGTTGGCCATGTTTCTGCCCATTTTAACCCGGCTGTGACGATCACCTTGTCCCTTCTAGGGTTACTGCCGTATAAAGAGGTAAGTACTTTTATGTTGCTAAAACTTACATTATAATACAAAGTAAACATTTCTTAGTCATTGTTTATTGATGTTTTTTTTATATCTTGTATCTATGCAGGTGGTCTTTTACATAATTGTGCAATTGTTGGGATCGATTCTTGCTAGTGGAACATTGTCTTTGATCATGGATGTGACTCCTGAAGCGTTTTTTGGAACCACGCCAGTTGGTTCAACAACTCAATCGTTTGTCGTTGAGATCATAATTACGTTCATCCTAATGTTTGTCATTTCTGGTGCTAGCAATGATCATAGAGCGGTACGTATATTTTCTTTTTGTGATCTTGTAATTACTGTTTTAGATCACGTTCATTAACTTTCCTTTAATTAAAATCAACCATTTTTACTCTTTTTCTCTGTCAAGATACAATCTTAGTTTCATGGCTTCGAATATTTTTTATTTTTTCATTTAATGTGTAACTTATTTCATAAATTGCAGATAAAAAAGCATGGAGGAATTGCAGTTGGAATGACGATCATGCTAAATGTCTTTGTTGGAGGGTAAATTTTTATCAGTACTTATATTTATATATAATTTTGAAAACCTTTTAATGTAATTTATTTATATTATTTTCAGGCCAATTTCTGGAGCATCAATGAATCCTGCTAGAACTATAGGACCAGCTCTCGTGAAGAGTAATTACAAAGGACTTTGGGCATATATTTTCGGTCCAATAATCGGAGCAATTAGTGGTGGATTTGCCTATAATTTGTTGAAGCCGACTCAGAAAACTTTTAGCGATTTTAAGCCCAAACTTTAAGCTTTTTAGTGATTAAGTTTATCGTTTTTCAGTATATTGTTTGATGTTTTTTTTAGTTTGAGTTGATATAATCTCATTAAATATTTGATAGTGTGTTGTTTAGTCTTTAATTATAAAGTTCATAGATATTTGAAGAAACATTTATTAGCATCCTAGTTTTATCTTCATTTGCTTTTAGATATCATAAGTATGACCATCATTTGATATATGCAGTCTTTAATTACAGTAATGGTTTTTTAATCGATAAAGACAACAGAATTGCATAAATTTGATTCATCACTTCGTATGTGATCAGTCTAAGTTCAAATCAAGTTCAATTTTTTATCCGATATCAGAACTTTTTTTTCAATTCCTGCTAGGTGTAAACAACCTTGAAGTGGTCACGCCAACCTCCTGAAAAAGGAAGGCTTTACATGGTTTGAGTTTGTGTGGCGGTAGGTTCAATCCTCGTGGATTAGTCGGCCAAAAGGTCGAAAACCACGGTTACCCAAAAATAATAATAATTTTTGACAATGATCTCACCTTGCAGGTTCCATGGACCTCCATACATACAACTTGAAATTCCGATAATTGTTGAAAAAGATGAGGAAGAACTTGGTTGCTTTTAAAAGATTGAAGTACACACATTCACACCACCAACACCATAAAAAGAAAGATCATGAAATGACACATTCAAAAGGCGAAAGAACATCTTTCGCAAAGGAGATATATAAAAGCTCCAGTTGTCGTGATCCAAGTCACTACATAAACAAGTGTCTCGAGCCACTAAAGAAAAAAAGGGAAATCCTAAGAGCATTGGAGGAGCTTGGATTGCAAGCGATGATGATGGAAAAGAAAGATAAGTTGTTCGACTGGATCACCAAGTGACGATTAAGTAAAAGATAGGTAAGTGTTTTGGTTGTGGCGATCCAAGTCATTTTTTAAACGTGTCCTGAACCAGTAAAGTAAAAGGAAAAAATCAAAGACCATCAGAAGAGCTTGTATAGTAGTATAATTGATGATGATTAAAGAATTTAAATAACAAAAGGATAAGTAATAACAAAAAGCAACCTAGTGAGCAATGTTATATAGTCATATGAAGAGATCAAAGTAATCCACTTTCAATAGAAATTCTCAGGAATAACACGCAGAGAGCAAATTAAAGCCAGGATATAATCTGCAAGCTTTTCCAAAGTTTCGGGTCCTGCCCCCACCTCATGTAGTCATGTTCAATGTGACGCAGCATTTCACATTCAGAAGATAAGCATCATTGTTCCTTTGATGGCTACAACAATATATTGAAAGGTCTAAACTTTGCCCAACTCATGGAGAGGGGGGACTTCACATGAATCTGATGGACTAGTTGGGTTAAAACCTAAAGATATAAATTATCAAAGGCTAAAAAAGTAAACAAATATTACATGTTGGTGGACAATTTTAAAACCTGCTTCAAAGAAGTTCAGGAAGTAATCATATCACAATAATATAAGATATGGTGTTGGCAAAAAAAGTCCTAATGTGTTCTCTGTCTATAAAGAGCCAGCTGCCGCGGCCCGCGGTCAACCTTCACCATTTTGCTCTTTCATAGTTAAAGAAATTAGTGGTAAATTTGGTAACCTTTACTGTAGCCGCTTCATCAGAAGCAATCTGAATTGGTCTGCTAGGCTACAAAACTCTAAGAAAGACGGTCTATCTTAAACAATGGGTTCGAGCAAGTTTTACTTTTTGTGTCGATTTTGTCATTTCTACATAAAGAAGGAAGTTAGCAACATTCAAAATTGATTTTTAGATAATAATTAAGAAGAGTAAACAAGAAACTAGTTATATCCATCAAAATTGCCTAGAACCTAAACAATAGCTCAATAATGAAATCACACATTCATCAAGTTAATTAAAATAGCAACAACATTTTTACCTATAAAACATGCCTATATTCATGCTTCTGTTTTCCTTTTCTTCTTCCTTTCGGGTGTTGCTGAATTACCATTTTCTCCCCCGTCAACCTCTGCATTCTTCCTCTTTTTCTTCTTCTTCTTTTCTTCACTCTTTTCTTTCACAGCGACATCACCTTCGTCGATCTCAATAGTGATCTCAATATCGTCGTTTTTCTCACTCCCCAAACTAGGATCAGTTTTCTTCTTCTTTTTCTTCTTTTCTTCGCTCTTTTCTTTCACAGTGGCATCACCTTCTTCGATCTCAATATCGTCGTTTTTCTCACTCCCCAAACTACGATCAGTTTTCTTCTTCTTTTTCTTCTTTTCTTCGCTCTTTTCGTTCACAGTGAAATCACCTTTTTCAATCTCAATTTTGTCGTTCTTCTCATCAGTTTGCTTCTTTTTCTTCTCTTTCTTTTCTTTCTTTTTCGATTTACCTTCATCTTTTTTGGTTGCATTTTCGTCAATCCCAACTGGCTCCTGATCAAGTTTCTTTTTCTCCCCGTCATTTCCAATAGCTCTGCCCTTGTCTTCCAAACTTCTACTACTTATATCAGATTTAGTTGAAGCTTGGTTCTTTGACCGACTTTTCTTAAACCCGTGGTGCTTTTTAAAGTATACGAGCTCATCAAACGCCACAGAAGCGCGGCGGAGGTAAACAGACACAGATTGAGAAGCTCCATTTTCGGTGTTGACAAAATTTGATAAGATTTTAGCTGCTTTTGAGAGATTAACAGGCTTTGTAGATACAATTGTTCCAGAAACAGTCTTCATCTAAATCCAAGGAAAACATTCACATGTCAACAAACGTACATGAAAAATCCTAAAATGCAATTGACAGAACCAAAAACACACATTTAATATTTAATAATGACGAAAGGCCTTAACTTAAAATAGAGTAAACTATTAAACTCGACTATATCTCGGCAAAAGATGGATGTATCCTTCAATTGTTTCAGGTTCTTATATAAATGAGGTAACGAAGTAACAACAAAACATTGCAAGTGAATCTCATTCAGTTTCTTAAAATTCGATTCCCCAAAACGCAAACTTCAAAGTTACTACTATAATAGCCTTCTTTAAATTTACTTAGAGGGTGGTTGTTTCGGCTTATGGCTTATTTGGTTTTGAGCTTATGTTTTGTAAGCTAACTTTTTGCGGCTTATTTTGAAACTTTTCAGCTTATATAAGTTCATATTTACATGTTAACCTGGATTGAAGCTATATAATGGTTTTACATAAGCCACATAGTGCCTTAATTAAATAACTGTTAACTTAACTAAAAACCAAATATATAGAATCTCATAAACCCTAATTTAATCAAAGTAATATAGTAAAAGAAATAACAAAACCTGTAACAGGATCAAAATTTTGGGAAGATGAATTGAGCCGCTTTCTTTTCTCTCAGTTTTTGTGTGTTTTGCGGCCAACTGATTAAAACATTGACCCGGTTTTTGTTTAATGGGTAGTGAACCTATCGAGTCCGCCCGAGTTATTGTACCTTTAATACTAGGCTATGTTTGGTACACAAGATTATAAAGAGATTATCATTATTTAAAAAAAAAAGTTATTTATAATATAATCTTCGTTTGACAAACAAATTCAAAAGAGATTATAAAAGAAATAATCTTTCATAATCTTATAAAATTAAATGATACTTCATGTGGCTTATAAAAATAATATCTTTTCATAATCTTCATCTTCATCTCCATTTCCATCTTCATCTCCATCTCTAGTTCCAGCAACAGTTACTTTTGCCAAACATACACTAAAGGTCAGGATTATTCAACCGATGCACTTATTAAATGCCACCCGCCCGACCCGGGTTTAGACCCGATATTAATTAAAACCCTGGATATCCCAAATCCCCCTCTCTCTCCACCGTTCCATCTCTTCTCCCTCTCCCACTTCTTCCCCAGTTCATACACCACATGTCCGGACACGTGTCTCTCTCCTTAAAAAACCAAGGCTGATAATGAAAACAACCCATTTTATTCCACCAGACAAAAAACTCACACAAACCAAATGTTGCACAATCATCTACAAACAATTAAAGGCAGATGCTTGAGAAAAAAATTACATACAACAACTTCTACCTGAATAGAATCGGTTGTGTAAGTTTATTTATCTTAATTAAGTTTTATTTTCAGTTTTTTTTTCAATTAGAGGAAAGTGGATGCAAATGGTGGGTTGGTTTCAAAATTAGACATCTTTCTGAAACTTTTGATGGACTGGTAATTTTTGATTTTTTTCTTTACATTGAATTTTGATGTGTGTTTTTTTATATCAATGTTTTTTTTATGTTTATGAAGGTGGTCGGAGCATCTGACGATGACCCTGGTTGATGGGTGTTCGATATTGAAGGTTAATGTTTTCCTTGATTATAACTGATAACAACTATCATATATATATGATACAAGAGATTATTCTAGAATAATAACAATGGGTTTGGGTCTAATACAAATCAATAAGTAATAAATGTTGATTGATGACTTGACTTTGAATATTGACTTGACTGTTGAATGATGAATCTTGACTTGACTTATATACGGCTAATATCCAAAAATATATGACTAATACTCCCCCGCAGTTTGAGCGGGAGGAGGACGGACGCTCAAGCTGGAGCGAAAATCTTTAAATAAAGCCGAAGGAAGACCTTTGGTGAAGATATCAGCATACTGAAAACGAGATGGAACATGAAGAATCTGAACATGACCAGCCTTAACCATATCACGAACAAAATGAATATCAATCTCTATATGTTTGGTGCGTTGATGTTGAACCGGGTTGGCCGACATATAAACTGCATTAACGTTATCACAATAAACCAGAGTAGTAGTTAAGAGAGGAGAGTGTAACTCACGAAGGAGATTGCGAATCCAAGCAGTCTCGACAACAACATTAGCAACGCCTCGATATTCTGCTTCAGCACTAGAGCGAGAGATGGTGTGTTATCGTTTAGCAGACCAATACAACAGGTTATCACCGAGAAACACACAATAACCGGAAGTAGACCG
>BQNB010142048.1:1836-13789 GCA_026074375.1 Tanacetum coccineum | reverse complement strand
TTTTTGCCATTTTTGATCCGTTTTGGGATGAATTGGGCCTTTTTAAGCATAAATTGATATGTATAGTTTAACAACTATCACGGTACTTTGTGAACTTGTGGGTTACACTTGGTCCTTTGTTACCTCAGTTTCCTTACCATCCTCATTGTCCGGATTGACATAAGGAGGAGGCATAGGAGGTAATGGTCCATCATAGGCCAAACCACTCCTAGTGGTGATAACCTTGACTTCACTTCTAGGATTAGGAATAGTATTACTCGGTAAAGTTCCTGAACCCAATGCATTGTTATTTCCCATTTGCTTTTGAAACATGTTAAGCATCATATTTTGAAAATTCCTTTGCTCATTTTGAAAATCTTGTTGTTCCCTTTTGAAATCATTCAAATTCTTTTGCAAATTATTCAAAGTAACATCATTTGCTTTTGTGTAGGCCTCGAACCTTGAATAAGTAACCGGTACTTGAGCAACTGGGGTTTGATAAGCTTGAGCTTGTTGGTTAAGCCCCAAGTTAGCTCCATGGTTAACTTGATTGGTTTGGTTCACATTCCTAGTCCCATTATACCCTTGGTTCCCATTGTATCCTTGGTTAGGTCTAGAAGCTTGTGGATTGGGTTGAGTAAAGCCCGGTGGTCTTGTGTAAGAAGCCACACTAGAAGGAGGGTACCCGGAATTCCCTTGAACAAAACCACCAACCGCAGCGGCTTGTTGGAATTTTTGAAAATTGTCATGATAGACCGGGTAGTCATAAGCTCCTCTAGTCATTGGGCACACATTATAACTATGATTACTACCACAAGTAGTACACCTTTCCTCCACCGCTTTAATCGGAACGGGAGTAGGCACAAGAGCTTTCATCATATTTTTCATCTCATTCATTTCATTCCTAAAAGTCAAAGTCATCTTATCCACTTTGGCTTTATTCTCTATGATTTGTAGTCCTTCGGTTGGACTTTTGTAGAGAAAATTGCCACCGGCAGCGGAATTAAGAGAATCTTGATCATTATAGCTCAACGAATTATAGAATGTGTCTAATTGGTGCATGAGCGAAAACCCGTGATGAGGACACTTCCTTAGAAGTTCCTTGAAACGCTCCTAAGCTTCGGAGAAAGATTCTTGAGCAATTTGTCGAAAATTCGTTATTTCATTCCGAAGATTGGTAGTCTTAGAAGGTGGAAAGAAGAAATTGATGAACTTAGACACTAAGTCATCCCATGTAAGAATAGAGTTCGGGGGTTCTTTGTCAAGCCATGTTTTGGCAACCCCGTCAAGAGAAAATGGAAAGAGAAGAAGTTTGATGGTGGTGTTAGGTACATCTGGGTACCTTTGATTATTAGTTATGCTCTCAAAATGACGAATGTGAGCATGAGGCTCCTCATCATTACCTCCTCGAAAAATTCGATTTTGAACAAGATTAATGAGAGAGGATTTTAGTTCAAAATTTTGAGCATTGATGGGTGGTACAACTATAGCACTTTCAAACCCCCCGGTGGGAGCTTGAAGTTGCTCGGCCATAGGTCGGTCATCGGCCATTGGAATCGGATCCGGAATGAGAGGGATTGCCTCTTGTTGTTGTCGAGAACGTCGACGATTACGTCTTCTCGGAATTGTGTATTCCAAGGAAGAACGAGTGCGCATGCACTAGTGAAAATAATAAAAAGAAGAATTTGAGATTAAGAAGATATTTTGGGGAAATTAAAATTTTTTAGTATTTATTAGAAGGAAAACAAAAAGAAAAATATTTTTGGCAACGTTTTAATTACAAGCTTCACGATAAGTCTTAAATTACGCAACAATTTGTGAGCGGAAAGGGTTGCGAGCCGCAAGGACTTCTAGCAAGTAGCTATCACTTTCCTTAAACTCACCTTATAGTTTGTAAACTCGAAGGTCCGTCGTACTTCGCAAATAACTCACGATTAGTTTTGTTGTTTATTGGAATGGTTTAAGATGGATAACTAGTATCCAAATTTGTTTATTTTATTTTACTTTTTATTTTTTATTTTTTTTGTGCTAATTCGATAAGAATCGAATTAATGAACGTTTTGTATTTTTATAAAATATATACAAAATAGCAGAGTAACTTCCAAAAAGGAAGGGTCTTCAAAACTCTACTTCAACGAATATCCTCAAAAATCATTCACGAGATCCCCGGCAGCGGCGCCAAAATTTGGTACGCGTGTAAGCACTAGTCAAATTTATTATGTTATAGTATAAATCCGTGATAATTTCTTCCAATTTACTTCCTCAAACAAGAGAAATAAAGGTAAATTCTACTTAAGAAAAACACATTACGTATATTTTTAACCGGGAAGAGTATTTTCTTTCGGGTAGTATCCCCAACGAAGGCGTGAAAGTCGAGATTCAGGAATATTTACGGATTCGAGTCAGAGATGAATAAGGAATTTTTTTGAATTTTGAATACCACTATGATATAATAGCACAATTAACTATAGAAAACTATTAAAGAATTAAAATCGTTTAACTAATCGAAAAATTAAAAATGTGAATTAAAAACTGCGGCCTAAACTGAAATTTATATCGAAGGCACTACTTTAAACAAATTTTATACCAAAAATCACAAAATTTAAAAAGAAAATTTCTGGAAAAAGATTAGGAATTTTTAACTATTTTTGAATTTTTTATGAATTTTTAAGAAAATTAATGAATTACTAAAAATAAACTTTTTTTTCTAAAAATTAATAAAATTCTATTTTTATTTTTACAATAAATTACTAGGAATTTAAAAAGAAAATTTTAGAAAAAAGAATTAGAATTTTTCCACCTATTTTTTATTTTCTTATGATTTTTTAAGTAAAAGAAATTACTAAGAATCTTTTTTAATTTCTAGATAAATACAAATTTAAATGGAAAAATAAGAAAAATAGTTTTTAAACAACTAAAAAAGTGTGAAATCTTATGATCTAAAAAATGCCCAATTTTTTTATAAAGGCAATTGATCCCTCAATTTTGCTAATTAAAAAACCTAAACCTAATTTTATTAAAACTAATTTTGAAAATATTAAAACTATTTTATTATACTAAAAAGAAGGGTAGAAAGTGCACAATGAAAGTAATATGGTTAGGCGGGATTAACTATCAAAATTTTTCTCTTTAGTTGAATCAGACAACCGCTAACTATCATAAAGTACCTAAACAGACCCTACGATTTTGTTATTTTTGCTGGATTATCTACAAAAATGAAAATTAGCAAAACTCTAAAACTACAAAGTTAATACTTGAGATTATTTTCTACCAACTTTAACAAATGCTATATGAACGTTTCTTCCACTGAATAGCTAGAAAATTAGCTTTTTAATCTGAATCACAGAAACTAAGGATTTGCTTTGAAATTTTAGCTTTTCTAATCTTTTGCTTATTCCTAGCTTATTTCTTGATGAAAATGAAAACCAAAAGAAGCTATATGAAACTTAAGATGTATACTAAAGATGTTTAAAAAGAAATAAGCTAAATGTAAACAAGATTAACAAGAAAGTTGCTTATCAAAAAGTGAAAGTTCAAGCTTTTTACTGAAATTAAGCTAATCCTAATAAGCTAATTAGCTTAAAACCAAATCTTAGAAATTGAAATTTTGGAAATAAGCTATTCTATGAACTTTGAATAAACCTAGATAAAAGGATTTTGATGAAACCAACTAGAACTTAGAAATAAAAAAGAATTAAGCAAGAAATCTCAGGCTGCTAATTATACTACTTTTGCAAGATCCTAAAAGCTAACCTAAAGCTTAAAAATGGAACTCAAAAGATAATCTATATTAAGCTAATGGAGTTCTTACTAAAATGCTTAAATCTAAGGTCTAACTCCCAATTACAAAAGATAAAAGACAGCCAGAAAAGTGATGAGCAACAACAGTTTTAACTAAGTTAATACTGTTGTTGCTGATATACTTGGTAAATGCCTAAGTGCAGGCTAAATTCTAAGGTAAAAAACTTATAAACCAACTAACTAATTATTACTAAGTGTACACTAACCAACATTGACTCTAAAATGCTTGTTAAACTCTTAAATCTAAATCTACCTTGTAATTAAAACTGCCCGCTAGTAAACTAATTTTAAGCTCTAAATCTTGAAACACTACAAACTAACTTTCAAATCTTCTTTAAAACTTGATTATATCATTTAACAAAACTGACTTATGTAAATTTATCAACTAAAGTTGACTTTAAAAGTCAAAAACACTTAAATCCAAACACTACTTTATATGAACTGTCCCAAATGAATTCTACTTAAAATCTATTTTAAAACTAGAAATGCTAAAACCTTATATCTACTCAAACTTAAACTCACCTAATTAAGCTATTTAAGTTCTAAAATCTACAGCTTATTAAAGAAATAAAGCTAGTTACTCCATGCTACTTATTCAACTATTTGAACAGAATTTCTAAGAAATGAAAAAAAACTTAATGGATTTTTAACTACGAACACTTAAAGCTATTAAAATCTCTAAAACTTAACTAACAAGATTGAATAGGTTTAAGCACACAAAAAGTAACACAATAAGCTACTAAAATAAGCTTTAAATGCTAAAGTAAAATATAGAGAGTGAAACCTGAACTTTATGTAATCTCAGACACTAGCCACTCTTTTCTTGAGTGAGTGCATTTAAAATTCAATATCCTAATGGCTCCTAGCCTCTAGACCAAGAGTCCTTATCTCAATTAGCTTCTTTGAGCTTATTCTTCCAAAAGCTTCCAATTTGAATGAATTTACTCAAGTAATCATCTTATTTGAGTTGAATGAACAAATGAAGTATCTTGACTGACTTTTAAACTATCTTTGACTTAAAATTGAACTTGTCACTTGTATAAGCTACAATGAGCTTATTAAGAGCTTATTGTATAAAATCGACTTATTACATGAGATTTAAGAAACATTAAGAACAATATTGATTTTTATTTCTTATAAACTGAAAATACAAGTGAGAATAGGTAGAGTACAAGTAATATAATGCTTTTAACTTTGAATTAAACGAAATTGTTTACAAAACGTGAATAGTAAAGCTTAAAAACTGTAAATTTGAAAATTAACTACTACAAAACTAAAAATTGGAACCCTCTAACAAGTGTCCTATCCTGTCTATTTATAGGAGCTTGGAGAAGAAGAGAAGAGAACGAGGCTTCATTCTTTCTTAGCCGTTGATCACTTTTATTTGAATTTTAAGCCGTTGGATCTCTTGGATGAGGTGTTCGCACCAATAGGAAGTTGCCACGTGTGCAAAATGATGTGGAAGTTGATAAATACGAGGTGGAGTGAATTGGAAGAGACGGGAAAGGTGATTTAGGGAAGTTGGGTTTGTTTCGGGTTTTGGCGGGAAAAGAAGTTAGAGAGTTGTTAGAGGAAAGTATAACCTGCGTTTATGTTTGAAAGTTTAGGGTATTTGCAAAAGTAGTCCCTCTGTTTCTTTTTGACCCGTGTAGTATATAAAGAAGTTTGAAATTGTTATAATTTCTGTCCGCTTGTAGATCCTAGAAACAGGAAATGGGCTTTTGTATTGGGTTTTTGTATTGGGCTTTTGTGATCCAAATGGTATAGAAAGGCCCAAAGGGTATTTAAGTCTTTTTATCTCCTCTTCAAAGGGTATAATGGTCATTTTTCCTTTGAACTTTGACTTCCTTTGACTTAATTTGACTTTTCCCTTGTGTCGGGCTGATCCGGCTTTGATATCTTTCCTCATGTCTTCACTTGATCACTTGTCTTTTCCGTTTCTTGTCGGTTTTGGTCGTTTTTGCTCTTTTTGACTTTGATATCCTTTCCTGCACATTGAGACACAAAAGCACACATATTTCCATCTTTTGGCATATTTTTTGGCTTTTATTGGCGAAATCCTGGGTATTTTATGTATACAATTTAACACTTATCAGTGTGCATCCCAATTTTGTTTCTCCAGGAAAGTGTCTTTTCTTGAATAAGGAAGTGGTGAATGATAGCTTTGGTGAATCAAGGGTAGTACATCTTTTCTTGCTTTTTGTAGACTTTGTTTTCAATCTGGTAGATGAAGTCTTCCCAAAGTAATTCCACATAGTCTACATTTTTCTAATAGAACATACCCCAAAGGATTTGAGCTCTAGAGAGACGAAGCTTGTCAAGACCACTAGTCTTTCCAGATAAACCTCTGTTGATAAGAGCAGCAAAAGTTCTCCAGGGTTGATGCATCTTATCGACAAACAACACATTGATGAATTGATCTCCCCAATATGACCGAGTTCTCTTAAGAAAGACACAGTGTCTTCTTCAGAAGGAAGGGGATCAAAGTCTCTCTTCTGTACTCTTAGGAAAATCTGAAAGATATATCTGAAGACATTCAAATAAAGTTGATCGTTTATTCTTGTCAAGCTTGAATCTGTATAAGGTGTCATACTTGTACACATAATTCTAGAATTGATGCATGTACACTTCAGGGACATCAGCAGTGATGAGAAATGCAGGATAACATAGAGTGAGTACAATAGCATCCAGAACAACTTAAAATGTGGGTTCTCTTAGTGAAAATCCACGAGGGATTCTTCCATTGCATTTCCCGATATCAAGCCTATTCTCCGTAGGAACAAGCTCAAGATCAAGCTTGGTTTGTTGAGCAGTGATGGAAGACATGATTCTGCTAAAATTTGTCACATACAGTTCATATACAAACAAATATATATAGAACAGACAGACAATCTAGACCATGAATGATGATTAGGACAACTTTACATCAGAATATAGGCACACTATTACTAGGCACATAATTGATACACATGCACACAATGCAAAGAACTAATACACATGCAAACAAGAGACACACATACTCATATACCACATTAACTATAGGCCAACTATTGAAATCAAGGCAGTCACTAACGATTTCTAAGGAAAATTAGACCTAAATTAACCACTAAGTGACAAGACAGGGATTAATTATACTTAAGATAAGTTTATATGTGGTTTTGATTACAAGATTACGAGATTGGTTCCTACAAGAAAAAATCAAGTATACGATCGCCTTAGAAAGTGTATAAAACGCCTGTGTTAATTACCTATGTATTAGTTCCGCCTGTTTAAGGCACATACGTATAGTTCGCCTGTTGTAAACTATGTATAGTTCGCCTGAGTAAACTATGTAAAGTTCGCCTGTTGTAAACTATGTATAGTTTGCCTGAGTAAACATGATCGTATAGCTCGCCTGATATAAACCTAGTCATTGTTCGCCTGTGAAAAATAGATTTGAGTATAGTTCGCCTATTCAAGATTTTTCACTAATATATTTCATCCTTTTAGGTATCCAAAACCATTTAAACACGAACATATAATATCAATAAATCAGTATAACACCATTTTATCATGAATTTACCACAAAACTCTTGACTTTTGACTTATTCGAGTCATAAGAACACGAAAAACCCAAAAAAAATCAAGATACATCATACAAGCAGGTTTAATAACACACAAATGCACTCAATCATTCATTAATCATTTCTTAAACCCTATACCATGACTTTTTTCCTAGTTCCTTGCCTATTTTCAACCATTTTCGACATCAAGAATCGATTTGAAACAATACGATATAGTTTATCCCGCATCAAAAAAACTGATTATATGTACAAAATCTAACCCTATTGGACAAAACCCCTCAATCAATTTAACTTTTCATACACTTTTTTAAGGTGACAAGAGTTAGGTCAAAATTAGGGTTTTCGAGCATAAAATCATGATTAGGTCTGATTATGGTAGAGTAATCATCAAAACATGTGTACCTTAAGCTTAGAACGAAGATCGAACAAGTTCTTGAGGGTTTGTAGGGTACGCATGGAGTTTAAAAAGGTTATGTGTGTGTGACGAGAGAAAGAAAGAGACGGGGAGGTGTTTATGTTCAAATCTTTTAAGGTTTGGCATAAATGCCCCCTGAGGTTTAATGAGCCTTCTAATTTTCTTAAAAACTTTATCCTAAGGCAAACTAAGTTTCCCAAATTGCAAAACTAGTCCCTAAGGTTTAGTAAACAAGAAAAAGAATCACACATTTTGCATTAATTTATAAGATTAAACAAATACTATGTAAAGGAAAGGAGAGGGGAGGAGGCGGGAGAAGTGAGAGAGAGAGGAAGAGGAGGGGGGAGAGAGAAGGGAGGGGAGGGGGGGCGAGGAGGGGGAGGGAGGGTAAGAAGCAAGAAAGGGAAAGAGGATAGGGAGCAGGGGGGCAAAAGAAGAGGGGAAGGGCAGGGGGGAAAGGAGGGAAGGGGGAGAGAGAAGAGGAAGGACGGGAAAAAGGGGGGTAAGTGAGAGAGGAGGGACGACGGGGGACGGAATGTGGCGGGTGGGGAGGAGGAGCGAAGCAGTAGTGGTAGAGAAGGAGAGAAGGGGGGAAGAAGAAGAAACGCGGAGGAGGTGTGGCATGGGCGAGAGCGGGAAGGGCAAGGGGAAGAAAGCGCAGGAGGAGGCGAGAGCAGAGGAAGGAGGGAGAAGAGATAAGGAGAGCAGGAGATGTAGGAAGGTAAAGAGGGAAGGGGGGAGAGGGAGGAGGGGAGGGAGGAGAAGCAAGCGAGCCCGATTATCATTAAAACCTTTTCCGATTGACACCTTCTTAATTATGAAGAAAATGATTTTAACAGTTTCCCCCCCTCAAATAATGACCCGTTTTCTATTGAAAGAGCTGTAGTCGTTATTTGATGCGTAGTCGTTATTTAATGGATCAAAATTGTCTGAGAAAAATGATGATTGGTTGAATATGAAAGATTATTATTGTATATTTTGAAAATCAACACCCAAGAAAATAAGATTTCTCTTATTTTGACACATAAGCGCACCAACACGTACACTTATGGAATAAAGGAAGACGGGTTGTGATGCAAAGTAATCACAAGCCTTTGAATGAATATAAAGTAATTTATTTCCGAGAAAAATAAATTTGCCGTTGTGAGGTCTAGTTATCTTTTTGACGACATACTTGCCTTGAAGATGAAGACCGGGCTACTATCGGAAATAATAGCAAGCCATTTTGGCATGTTTTGAAAGCTTTTGAAACTTCTGATCGAACTTCATTTACAGCCTCGTATCATTATTAAATGACATTTCTAAGGCCGTATATGTTATCGATTTTCAAAAGACATGCCAGAGATACATATTTTTATATTTTTATAGATTTTTTTAATTTTTTGTTTTTATAGAATTTTATAAAAAGGAAAATCTTTTTGGAATTTTTATGTTTTCATATATACGTATATACATGATATGAGTTACCACCATCACTCGTCTGTTTCCTCTGCTAGATGTTTCAACGTTTCTAGAGACATGCTTTTCATACCTAGCTTATCGATCAAGAAGTTAAATCTCTCAAGGCAAAGGTTTAGAAAAGATGTCAGCCAGTTGGTATTCAGTCCGGACAAAATATAATTCCATGATTCCATTCTCCACTTGCTCCTTTATAAAATGGTAGAGAACATCGATGTGCTTGGCTCATGAGTGTTGAACATTGTTACAGCATAGAGCAATCGCACTTTTGCTGTCACAGTACAGAGGGATTTTATTGAATTGAAAGCCATAATCTATTAGCTGTGAACGAATCTAAAGGATTTGTGAGCAACACCCAGATAAGGTAATATATTCAGCCTCTATACTCGATATGGCAGTGCTCTTTTGCTTCTTGGACGACTAGCTAACAAGTTTATCACCTAAGAACTGAGCGTCTCCCGATGTACTACGTCTAGTGTCTTGACACCCTGCATGATCGGCATATGCATAAGCTGTGAGTGACATATCGGTATCCTTCGAGTACTAGAGACCAATGTTAATGGTTCCGTTAAGGTATCAAAAGATCCGTTTCACAGTTTGTAAGTGCTTTTCGGTAGGCTTAGCCTGATACCAGGCACATAAGCAGACATCATAGTTAAGGTCAGGTCTACTGGCTATAAGATACATTAAGGATCCAATCATGCCACGGTAAAGTGTAGCATCAACTTGTTTCCCTTGTAGATCTGCATCCAGTTTTTTGTTTTCAATCATGGGTGTGTCGACAGAATCAGTAGAGTCTAAACCATATTTTTTAACGATTTCGGAAGCCTATTTAGATTGGTTTATGAAGATGCCTCTGTGACTTTGAGAAATTTGTAATCCTAAAAAGAATGACATTTGCCCCATCATCGACATCTTGAACTTATTAGTCATCTGATTAGCAAACTCATTACACATGGCAGTATTAGTGGATGCAAATATTATATCGTCAACATAAATTTGTACTAGTAATATTTCGTTTCCAGCATGCCGTGTAAAGAGTGTTGGATCAACTACACCTTTAGAGAATTGTTGAGAGATAAGGAAGCTTGACAGCATATCATACCATGCACGTGGTGCTTGTTTTAGACCGTAAAGAGCCTTTTTAAGCTTGTACACATGCGATTGGTTGTCCTGATTAACAAATCCTTCTGGTTGAGAAACGTAGACCTCTTCTTTGATCTCTCCATTCAAGAAAGTGTTTTGACATCCATTTGGTAGATTGTCATATTCTTGTGAGCTGCATTTGCTATGAAGATACAAATAGCCTCTATTCTAGCAACCGGTGCAAATGATTCTTCAAAATCGATTTCCTCTTCTTGTCTGAATCCTTGAGCAACTAGTCGAGCCTTATTCTTTAGTACCCTACCAGATTCATCTGTTTTGACCTTATAAATCCATTTAAGTTTGATCAAGAAGACTTTATCTGGACACAGCACCAATTCCTAAATTCAAGTCTTTCAAATTCATGAATTTCTTCTTGCATTACATCGATCCATGACGGTTCAGTCATTGCTTGTTTGAAGTTCTTTGGTTCTACCGAAGTTAGGAAAGCATAAAAATAACACTACATGGCATCAGTTTCAAGTTGCTTCTGTGTAGATACAGAGCGAGAAGGATCACCGATTACGTTTTCTATAAGATGATCCTTAGTCCATCTACCAAGGTGTTCAAATAGAGTGTAGATTTGTCTCACATTAGATGATGATCCTTGAGAAGTTGAGTCTTCTTGAGGAGATTCATTACGAGGATCATCATGAAATGTTGGTGTTTTTGGTGATTCTTCAAAACCTTGAGAAATGATAGGGGATTGTTCTTGTTCTTGTGATGAGGGAATACTTGTTGATGGAGCATCCTGGTCAATGGAAGTTGATACAGGAGAATCAGCTAATACTTCAGCTCTTGGAGCAGCAACTTCTTGAACTGGATAGACAACAATTGTTGGAGGATTATAGTATTCATCGAATATTGGTTGAAATAAACGATCCTAATCATCTCTTATTGGTGGAATACAAGGTTGTTGAGAAACAGGGTTTGAAACGAGTCCTGTACTGGATGTAGCAAGAGTCATATAATGAAGCCCAGGTCCTAAACTGAATTGTTCAGAAGCCATTGTTGTTAACTCATCGAACGTTACATGAATTGTTTCTGCAATTATCCAGGTCCTTCTATTGTAGATTCTGAATGCTTTTTTTATGGGCGCGTAACCAATGAAAATCCCAATGTCTGCTTTTACATCAAATTTACCCAGATCCTTATGGTCATTGGTAGGATAACGGAGTGAACCAAAGACATGAAGGAATGATAAGTCTGGTTTCTTGTCTTGCATAAGCTCGTATTTAGTTTTGTTGTATCGGTGACGAATCAAAGAACGGTTTTGGGTATAACAAGCTGTATTGATAGCTTCGGCCTAGAGAAATAATAGAGCTTTAGAAAATATCAGCATTGTTCGAGCGGCTTCAAAAAGAGTCCGATTTTGCCTTCGACAACATCGTTCTGCTGAGGAGTGCGAGCTACAGAAGTTTGATGTTTGATGCCAATATTTTCATACCATTCACGAAGTATCTGATTAACAAATTCGGTTCCATTATCTGTTCGAACATTCCTGACTGTGGCATTCAAACGAACTTGTATGTTTTTAATACATTTGATGATGGCCGCAGGAGCTTCATCTTTTGTCTTCAAAAATCTGACCCAG